>CABHPH010147953.1:9536-58324 GCA_902168325.1 Peromyscus nudipes | reverse complement strand
TTGCGGGGGGGATTGCTTTTGCCCCCCCTCCCCTCCGCCCCAAGGATTTTTAAAGCTCCTAGGAAAGGTTCAGGTAGCTAAAGATGAAAGAGAAAGAATCATTCTACTTTTGAGGCAAATTTCCCAGTATGAGATAAAATGGCCCTTCTAGAACTTTCACAAAATCATTAGATTTAGACTTTCCAAAGTGATAAATTAGTAGATAGGTAAGAATTTAAATGATTATGCCTTGCGCTGATTCCTCAGTGAACTACACTAACGTAAAGAATTATGGGAAATTGTCCACCAAGAGAACATCAGATTGTTAAATATGTTGTTACAGTAGTGGGAAACTTGGAAATTATGGTTTCAAACCCTCTTCACCCCCTTTGTTGTTGCTTTATTTTACAAATGTAAAGAGAACAGAAAAGCCCAGTAGGTAAATCTCATTAATCACACAGCTGCTTAGCAACAGAGATGCCTACATTTTGAGAACCCCACCACCACACACACACTTTCTACTCCTTTTCTTAAAGATTATTCCCGCTATTGCTGGATCTGAAACTCCAAATTTGCTATCTAATGTTTTCTCATAAAGTGTATTCAGTGTCTCAACTTTTGAACTTAAAGAGATCAAAAACTAAGAAACAGGGTTGAATTATTAAACAGATTTGAACAGGCTCTCAGAAAAGAAGTTTCCAAGTTTTGGCAAAAATCATCTCTATGTAGTGGCTCTGGGTCTTCCACTTCTTTTAAAACTAAAAATTGAGCTGGGCGGTGGTGGCGCACGCCTTTAATCCCAGCACTTGGGAGGCAGAGCCAGGCGGATCTCTGTGAGTTTGAGGCCAGCCTGGGCTACCAAGTGAGCTCCAGGAAAGGCGCAAAGCTACACAGAGAAACCCTGTCTCGAAAAAACCAAAAAAAAAAAAAAGAAAAAAAAAACCCTAAAAATTGGCACAGATGCAACAATCCGTGGCTAAATTTATTATATTTAAAGACGGCTACTCAGTAGAGGAAATGGCGTTATTTGTTGTGTCGTTAGAAACTGATCAAATTCTGGTTCTCTGATAGTATATTGGGGGTGTGACTTGAAAGTCACACTGCAAGAGTCATTTGAGATAAAGAGGATGTTCTCACAAGCAAATTAAGCCCAGGCAGTCAGACGTTCTGATAATCCCATCTAGAGGCAAATAGAATATGCTAATACTTTTTAAAGGGAGTTTACTTCAAAGGACATAATTAGACACAAAATCTTGGATCTTGTAGTACTTCTCTTTCAGAACCAGCAACTGTTCCACAGTGGACAGTGCATGGAAACTGGTAACATCTATAGCCGATGGGCGAAGGGGAGATTCACTTGTTAACTGTTTTCTCAGGCTTTGTGGGAGTAAAATATTATTTGATGTGTGCACAACCACAAACCACAACTTCAAACTGTAGCTTTAGAGTAATGATTAAGCTGAGAAAATACCCCATTAATTTTTATATATTCCTGCTGCAGATGGAAAGGAACCTGCCAAGCAGTAAGAAAAAAGTCAGTGATGATCTATATGAAGATTAAGAAATTTTTTTTGAATTTTTGAAAAATGTACATTCTTTTTCTCCTTTTCACCCTTCCCCCAGAAGCAAACTCCATCAGAAAATGAAAATGAGTTGCATGGTGGGAAAATAAATGGACTGTTAAATGGGACTAGAGAACCAGAGCACTGAGGACATGTTTTCAGTGTTGACTTTCAAAAATGACTTTGTCTTCAGGACGTTGTTAATGCCGAGTTTTGCATAGCTATTTTCTCTTTCAATCCTCTGTCCAGGGCTAATTTGCTAGTTCTTGGGAGATGAGTTGTGGATGTTGTTTTGTTTTTGAGACAGGGCTTTATGTAGCCCAGACTGGCCTGGAACTGGTGATGTAGCTAAGAATGGCTTTGAATAACTGCTGCTTCTTATGTGGTACTTGGGATACTAAATCCAGGTCTTCATGCCTACTAAGCAAACACTCTACCAACTTTGATGAGAACAGAAACACCAAAGCAGAGTCAAGTGCTTTCCTTATCTGTGAATTACTAGAAGTCTGAAGTACAACTCAGGTAGTGTAGAATGGGCAGAACTCAAGTGGTGTAGAATGTCATGAAAGTTCTTAATTTTCAGGGGCGGGCTATCAATTTAGTAGAGTAAATAGGCTGATGAGGCCCTACTTAAAATATCTATTACCCTGTGCTCATTATATTGTCACACTAATGGCATTTTAATAAATCTGTATTTAATAGAAAATAGTTTGCAACTAATTCATTCAGCCTGATACACTGATCAAGAAACAAGTCAATTTCTGAAATCCTTTACGTATGCCGTATATCCACCTAAAATAGTAGCGCCAGAGAATGAAGTCTTTTCATTTACTTCTTATCTCACTTTCTTATATAGATTATAATGTAATAGATAATATAATAGGTAGCAATTAAAGTCGATTGGGAAATGAAACCTTGAAAAACAGCCCAGTTCACCCATGTCATGGCAACTATTATTCATGCTAGCACACTAAAAAAAAAAAAAAAAAAAAAAAAAAAAAAAAAAAAAATCACACCTGTTACAATTTATGGAATACCTGAACTAAATCCTTGAAATAAGTGAAATTATAGTAGCTTGCACATTTAGGAGGGAAAGTTGAGGGGGGTGAGGGAAGGGGGAACAAATAAGGAGAGCCAGGTGAGGAGGGTGGGTAGATGAGAAGGGCAGGCAGGTGCACTTGTATAAGATGTATTGCAAGGTACGCTGAACTGATAAAGTACTGGTCTCAAGTGAGTCAGAACTCATCAAATCCATAACCCTTCATAGTGGGACTTCCACGTGGCCCATCAAGAGGTAAAGGAGATTTCTTTTCCCCCTTTACTAGAACCAAAACCATTTTTGTTCTTGTTTTGACAGAAAACAACCAACCTTCATCCATAAACCTACGTGGGAATGTAATGTAATTCCCAATTCAACCTAGCAGCTTTGCCTTCTCTGTATCCTAATATCTCAAGGTGTTAAGATTACATGGAGACAAGTGTACTCCCTAAAATCTAGCATCACAGCTAAGGCTACTGAGGCCACTAAGTCCCATGACTAAGCTGAGCCCCCTGCTGGTTACAATAAATTGGGTGTAAATGACAGGACTAAACAGTAAATACAGCATCACAAAAAGGATCATGATGATGATGATGGTGATATTGACAAGATATTAATATAAAGAAGTACTACTCTTAAGTAACATGGTTTTGTGGTTTCAGTTAAACTGTATAACTGATAATGCTAGATTTCCATGCTGTGATTATGTGTGATTATTCAGAGCTCGCTTTTCACTATGTTCCATATAATTACTATTTAATGTATTTATAATTCCATTTAATGTAAAACTGAGATTGAGCTTTTGTTCAAATCTCCTAGATCTATTCTTCTACATTATAAAATAGAAAGGTCCAATTATCTTGAATACTTACATGTTTATTTCATGAAGAATCACAATGAAAATATATGTTTAAAATCTAACAATAACCAAATACAAAGTTATATTAAACCATGCAAAACTTACCCATAAGAAGTTTTCTGGGCCGGTGAATACCCTAACTGTCATCACAGAGCTTTTCTCCAGTGACTGATGGAAGCAGATGCAGAGATCCACAGCCAAACACCAGGCAGAGCTCCAGGAGTCCAGTCAAAGAGAGAGAAGAGGGATTCTATGAGCAAGTGCACCAAGATCATGATGGGAAAACCTGCAGAGACACCAAACCAAACGAGTGGGAACTCATGAAAGTTGGATCAATGACTGTGGAGCCTGCATCGGACTGGGCTAGGTCTCTGCATGGCGAGACAGTTGTGTAGCCTGATCTGCTTGGGGGGTGGGGCTGGCAGTAGGATCAGAATTCATCACTGGTGCATGAGCAAGCTTTTTGGAGCCCTCTACCTATAATGGGACACCTTGAGCAGCCTTGAGGCAGGGGGAGGGGCTTGGACTTGCCTCTATTGGATGTGCCTCCCCATGGGAGGCCTTGCTTTCTTGTGGGGAGGAGTGGGGATGCATTGGGAAAGGGTGGCTGGGGTGGTAGGAGGAGGGAAGAGGGGGATCTTTGATTGGTGTGTAAAATGAATGGAAAATTTTTCTTAATAAAAAAAAGTTTTCTGGGGGATGCTTACACATACATATTAGAAACTGCTGACTGCTGAAGGATTAGAATGACATTCTCAAGACCCTATGTAAGGCATCTGTCTAGATAACACTGTTCAGATCTCTGGAGGAAATTTGAGGTCAGAGATTGAAAAATACTTGTGAGAAATTGCAAAGGCAATATAAATTGTTATATATTGTATACTGTTCCCTTTGATATAAATCAATTGAAGCCCATTACTATTCATGTTAAGCCCTAATGGAGCTGATATGACACCATCTAAGGAATGCCTGGTGTTATTAAGGCTCACAATATGTGGAAAGTCAATTATTGTGAAAATACAAGTGTAGGTTTACTTGAATTTCTCTGCAGAATTAAAAAGGAGACCATTTGAACTGGGGAATGGTGTGGATTGTAGATCAAATTAGGTAGATAAATATGTGAAGTAGGGAATTTAGTGCCACTTATTTTGGAAAGGGGAAATGTCTTCAGTGCTTCAGCTGGTGGCTGTATGAAGCATTATAGGTGCTGATGTGTCAATGGTACCTAATAGCCTTTTCTACTGAATGTACAGTGTTCAACCCTGTTTCATCCCTCCCATAGACGTGCAAATATTTTCCACATTACTAAAATTTTTGTAGAACTGTGACAGTTAATGTTGTGTGTCAACTGGACTGGATCACAGATGGTCCAGATACTTAGCTAAATTTCTTTCTGTATGTATCTAAAATGCTGTGCTTTTTTTTCCCCCCTTAGATAAAACGCTTTGACTTTTTTTTTGAAAGATAGATCTGCTTGCAAAGGCAGTCCCATGCTGTCCTGGGCTACAGAGTGAAACCCTCTCTACAAAAAAATAGTCAGTAAATAAACATAATGAAAATTTTTCTTGCTATTTTGATGGCATATAGAGATTTAATAAGAAATTATCATTTCAGTTTGTCATGTTTTATTTCAATTAGGAATGGATCACTTTATGTCCAATCATAGCACAAGAACTGTATTGTTCACTATTTCAGGAGCCATTTGGGGAATGTTTAATTTTATTTTAACTGAGCTCTAGATTTGTCAGTTTAATTATTGATGAGTAAGCTCAGGGTAGAAATGACATTATATAATTCTGCCTCAGGCTTCCCATGTCTTTCTCCATTCAAGTTACTGCTCCCATGTGATGATCAGATGGTCCATAACATAATAATAAAGTTTCATGTTTTTAGTGGTCTTCGTTGCAAGGGTCTCAAACTCTTGAAAGTCATCAGCCATACAATAGTACAGTAGCTGCTACTGTCTACTTTAACAAATGGTTAAGCTGCAGAAATCAATCAGCTTGTCAGTCTCCAGAACAATTTTGAACCATTTATTCTTGCCACTAAAGAAACTTAATTTTTCACATATTTTATTCTCATCATTCATGTAAGGTAAACAGATTCAAAATTTCAGTGCTTCAAAGAAAAACAATAATAATAATATCAATCTCCTAAATGATACTCCAAAATTTGTTATCCTATCTTTTATTGATTTGCTTGCAATTCCTTGCAAAGAGCATGGCTACTTTAATTATAGATAGTATAAAAAATTCAGGGAGGTATTTGAAACATTTTTACCCAGAGGAAAATCTCTTTTGAAGATAATAATATGCTTACTTTTTAGTTCTTTATATTTCATTCCTTTCTCAAATGTGCCCTGACGGAAGATGAACCCTTTGGTACCTGGAGTATGGACATATTTCCCAGCTGAACAATTGATTCTCAGTGGCTGAAGAGCCTCTGTGGGACCCCCCTCACTTGCCTGTGCACACCATCAGCTGATTGTGATTTTCTAGCTTTTCTCAACAGGACAAGCTTCCATCATTTATCAAGCACCTATAATATAAGAGTGCTAGATTTACAGCAAGGGTAAAAAAAAAAAAAGTCTGTATCCCTGTTCTTGTAGAATGTATATTGTGTCTAGGGAAACCCATTTCAAAGGGGTTTAGACTTTAGAAGATTAGCCAGGACTCCAGGGAAAAGCAATCCATAACTCTCTATAACAGGATGCCACACCCTAGAGACTGCAAGCCTGGGGATGCAAGGTCCTGGGCTGTCCCCTCTGTGTGTTAGTAGGAAGCAAAGTTTCAGAGTCCACACACTCAGTTCCAAAGAGACAGAATGTACCACCCACTGCTTTTCAGTTTCTCAGGGACACACCAAATTCCATCTTGGCAATACTGGGTGTGGGTGTTCAGGTTCCCTGAACAATGGTCTTGGTCACTTTCCATGAAAACAATGCTGACCTTTGCAAATGTCAAAGGGGGAGCAACACTGTTTCTAGCCTCCTGAGCATTGTCTTTCCATGAATGACCCACTGAACATATAGTAACTCAACTACTGGGTACGAGACCTCATTCAGATGGCCATTATCCAAGAAACCATCAATCTGGTGTCTGTGAAACCAACCCACCTAGCAGTGCAAATGGAATATGTCCTCAGAACGCTGGGGTGCAAATCACTTGTTAAGTTAAGAAGAATGTACCTGTTAAACGGCAAGCAGAAGCTAGGTGTGGGATTTCTAAGCTGAGCAGATTAAAGAAAGGGCAAAGCTCTGGCAAAAATGGCAAAGTTGGTTCAATAGGTTTTATTGAAGACCCTCCCTAGGGAGGAAATGCAAGATACAATTGCCCTTACTCCTAATGAACTCAACTTCACTTGTAGTTATGCCATGTGTATGTTCTTACATCTAATGCACCCAATTGTAGCACACTAAATTGTAGGTAGGGACACTCTCTACAAAAGCCTCCATCTATTTGAGGAAGGGAGTACACCAATACAGTCCTAGGGGTATACAGGGAAGGTGATATGGGAGGTCGAGATTTAGAAGTCCAGAAACTACAAGCAGCCTGTGCTGTTGCCTCTTGGCTGTTGCACCTACCACAGCATATTAGAGTGTGTACTTTGCTTTGCCTGATTGCCTGCTGAGATCAGCCTAGACTTGCTCCCTCTACCTGTGCCTGGGTGTGAATTATTCTCCTTCAGGAAAATAGGAACCAAGACCACTTCTGTGGTTGGCATTGGAAGGAATATGAAGAAGGCATCTTTCTCCATCCATAACGTTAACCAAGCGGTTCAGCAATAGGACATCCTGAAAGAAATGTGTCCGTATATGGAAAAGCCCCAGCAAGGAGATTTGAAGGTTCAGAGGCCCTCCAGTCTGACCACAGGCATCTCAGTGGATGTTCTCTTGTCAGGCATCCTAGCCCAGCTCTTATATGCTCAGTAGAGCATAGCATGCCAGGATTTATTAAGAACCGGTTCACCTTGGGGATGACGAGCAGCCCAAAGAGAACTCTCTGCTCTCACTACTCTGCAGATGTGAATGACGCCAGCCCTATAAGCTACTTCGTGAAAATGTCTGAGAGGGAGTTGCAGGTGATGCTTTCCAGTTTCCTACCTGTGTCTGGGCTCTGAGAGACAAAATGGTATGTGCAATGCAGTGCCATACTCTTCCTGTTCTTCCCAAGCTTCATTGTCAGAAAGCACTGGAGGTGACCAGCAGAGAGAATGGAGCTATCCTACACAGCACCCACATTATGTTTCTAGAGGTCCTGAACCAGTCAGACTTTGTTTCCCACTTCTCAACTGTACTTTCTATCCACACATAGAGGTTTGGTTGCTGGGTGCCTCACAGCCCGAGAGCATATCCAAAGCATCAACAGCAATGTGAATGCGAGGACGCTCATGGTTGGTTGTGGACTCCAGAGAACAGTCATGTGATTTTCATGAACTTCTTTCTGGGCACTAGGGAGCAAAGGCAGAAAGTGTAGGCAGAATTATGGCTAACACAGGGGAAGGCCTGGATTTTAAATGTAGACACAGGGCAGTTGGGGAAGTTGAGCATGCTGAGAGAGATTACATACAAAAGTATGTATTATGCAGAGTTAATGGAGTAAGTCTCCAAAGACTGTTGATACAGTTTGGTAGTTCAAGTGGTACTGGATGGGAGAAGTGGCCTTGATAGATAAGCAGGGGTTCTGGAAGGTCATAAACCTCTCCAAAGTCATGATTATCCTGGTGGTGAGAATACCTACCCCACAAGGCTCAAGGACTTCATACATACCCCAGGAGGTAGAAAAAGACAGGCAGTGGTGAGGAAAGATGAAGGGATGGGGAATTTGTGCCTACATCCAGCTAAACAGTGGGGAGAACACCACAGAAGAAGAGTCACAGGGCTTTCTGTGAGTGGCTCTCAACCTGGGGGTTGCCACCCACTTTGGGATCAATTGACCCTTTCACAGGGATCACCTGAGACCACTGGAAAACACAGATATTTACATTATGTTTCATAAGAGTAGCAAAATTACAATTATGGAGTAGCAATGAAAATAACTTCATGGTTGGGGGTCAGCACAACATGAGGAACTGTATTAAAGGGTCACAGCATAGGAAGATGAGAACCCCTGTACTAAGGGAAAGGAACCCCTCCTACATCCCCCACTATATTATGCTTGTCAGTGACAACCCTCTCAACCTCTCCAGAGAGATCCAAGAGCAGACAGTGCAGCGTGAACACTGGAGGCAAGTGGAGGAAGGGTCCTCCTTGGCAAGCCCTGCCCCTCCCCACTCCCCTGTCACTTTTGTGACATGGCAAACATTCTCTGGTTATTCCTCTGTATTTAAAACTCTTTTTGAGAATATAAACCAGAGTGATTTGACCAGTTCACCTTGAAGAAAAAACAAGTCAGAATTTTTTTTCAAGAATATGAAAGTACATCAAAGAGCTAACAAAACAGTGAGTTGATAATGGGTCAAATCTCAAGATACAGGAAACTACTGATTTTGTGCTAGAACCTTTCTCAATTTATTTTAATGAACTTTTCTTTCTACAACCTTCTTGGGTGAAGTTGGAATGACGAAAAGCCTGGAATCTGTGAAGGACGACAGATCGAATGTGAGTATGTACCAAGAATGATCTAACCCCAAAGGGCTGCATAATAAAGGGGAATGAGAAGGTGGTCACTTTTTTTTTAGTCACCGAAATTTTTGTAGAAATGCATGTCAAACTTTATGGCTTCAATTCTACATTGGCCTGAAGTGTTGGTGCCTCCACATGAAGGGCCCAAAGCAAGGCAAGCCATTGGCCACAGGCAAGTGTGTCGTCCTGGTCCTCTAAATCTGCCATTTCTGGGGAAGAAGTGGTATGTGGTGAGTAGATTTTCATTGCCTGAGGACAACTGGTGAAATCTAGCTCATGTTTGGAGCATCTCGTGGAAGAATGGGACTAGAACCTGAAGGGGATGAAGAAGACAGTGAGTATGGGGAAGAACCCAACTGATCCTTGAGGCAGAGACTAGAGCAATTGTTTATGGATTTTTCTGGACAACATCTTGTGGCTAGACCTTTGGCATTTGCACCACCTCAGAGCTTACAAAAAAGTCACATTCTCAAGCATGACCCCAGAACAGTGGAATCTCTGTATTTTCACAGAGAACTTAAATCCTAATCACATCAAAATTTGAAAGAATGAGAATAAGTAAGTCTGAACTAAATCAGTAAAAGAAGAGAGGAAGAACTACTAGAAAAGTAGATGTTGTACATCTACTGATTTTAGAGCCACAGCCTTGATATCAAGATGCATTCTCTGTATAAACTTAGGAAAGATGATGCTCTGAGATGCTTTCAAGTCTTGTTGGTGCACACAAACCCAATAGAGAAATGAAACAATAGCATCTAACTTTTTAAATTACTTTCTGCTATGGACTTAGAGAAGGTGTGTATTTAGACTGTGTATACATTTGGTTGTGCTGGAGGTGTAATTGGAATTCAGTTTTTGAACCTGGGACTTGTGCTCTTTCCATTGCGTGCATTTGACATAGACTTCTGGAGTTGATGAGCAAGGTTGACTGTAGAATGCAATTTAGCTCTATTTTGAAAGTTTCAAAATATTTATAATACTTAGATGAACTCTGATGTATCTTTAAGTGTGAAACAGTGCTGTTAAAGTCACTCACAACTTCTCTTTACCTTCCAATAATACTGTTCTCTAATTTGTTCCTAACACATTATCACATGTAGAGCTACATCAACATTAAAACAAGAACAAAATGAAATTTAAAAATAAACAAAAATATAAGGTTGAATAAATTCTTGAGGTAAACAAAGGTGGCAGATTGCTCTTGAATAGTGAATCTGGGTAAGGTAACTTAGAAAATCTTAGTAATTCTTTCATGGTATAGATCTGGATAAAATGGCGATAAGGGGTCCATTTCCTTCTTCAAAAGCTATGTATGTACACATGCATATTGGCATTTAACAACAATTAATGAAAAAGAAGTCATGGATTTGAAAAAGAACAAGGAGGGGTATAATGGCAGAGTGTGGAGAGAGGAAAAGAAAGGGAGAAATGCTGCAATTATATTATAATATCAAAACAAAATACAAGTAATTATAAAAGAGTAATTACAGATGACAAGCCAATGTGCCCCCCACATGTGCTTTAGAACACCTGCACAATTTTGTTTGTGACATTGCTGTACTTCGGAGAGTCCTCATTAAAAATTTTGATTTCTCATTTTCTTGAAAAATTGAAAAGTTAACCACAAAGATTGTCATCTGGCAGTAGTCTCATGCTTTAAGTTTTCTGCACTTCCTACCTCCTGTGGAGCTTTGGATTTGACTCTTCTCCAGTCTTCATGTCTCACCAAGCAAGGTTTCAAGTCTTCCTACAAATAAGAGATAACTACCTGGGACTTGCAAATTTCAATATCAACTGCTCTACATTTTTGGAAAATTGAGGAGACACAACACAATTACAGATTTCAACCATGGTTTCCTCTTTCCACCTCCACTTAGTCTTATTATTGATTTTCCTTTGAGGCACATTGGTTTGTACGCCTGAAAGATAATTAGTGACAGATTGAACTTCTCTCCGCCTGCGTGTGTCAGAGTTGCACTTAACAACCATGTAGGCAGCACTGTGGTGATGGCAATAGAAGAGGGAAAATAGCCTTCCTCCTTAGAGTCTTCACAGTTTTGTAGTGAATATTCTCTTTTGGATGCAGAGAATATTTCCTTATGCAACAATTTCAAAACTATGTCTCATATGAACCCACTTCCCATGTATCTGTTCTTATTACTAAAAATCTGTTTGAGATCAAAAATTAGCATTGTTCGGTGTTGTCTTATAAGCTACTCTCTCTGCATTTCAAAAATTCTCCATGTCTCACTAATTTCTGAAAGAAGTTAATGATATTTTAAAAATCTTATATATACGCTCTGAAAGAAAAACATGTGATTCATGTGATCATAAATTATATATTAAAAGAAACTTTTAATTAACTTCAGAGCTTACAAATTTTAACTTGTTTTAGAAAATACATCTTGCCTAAGCCAGGCAAATTTATGTCATTTGAGGTACCTTCCTTTCCTGAAAGAACAGATCTGTCATCCATGATCTCTAACACAGACATTCCCTATGTGATTTATTTTCCCTTCTTCGTTGCATGAAATTTTATCTGTCTTCCAGGATTTATTACATATCACCTTTGACTCTGCCCATGCTAAGCTATTTCCCAGCACTGTATCTGCACCCCAACTGCAGTGGATGGGAATCCTGCCCAGGCTGCTTGGGCTTTCTCAATTATATTTCCTCCATGAAACCATCTCAGTTTACTACTGCCACTGATCAAATGTCATGTGTTATCTTTTATCAAATAAATTGAATTAATAATTTTACAGATTATTTTTAATAATATGCTTACTAAATAAATCAGCTCTATTCTATGTTTTCTATTCCACTAAATTGTCTTTTATAGGAAAGACTGTAATTGCTGACAGATAAGCTAGTTATGAGCTCTGGAAGCTTAAATCAAAGATCCAATATCTGCAAATTTTCTCTGTCTGGAGTGTCTTCCCTGTCATCAGATAAGCATGAGTCTATTCCCCATGTGCTTTTGAAGTACCCTCTTTGACCTCCTTTCTCCTGCAGCTACAGCACGTTTCTATTCTTTGTAGCAGAATTGATGGCTCCACCAAGACTTACATTTTTAGCCCATATGATTTTCCAGAGCTCTATCAAAATAAATACGCTCAGCAGTACTGAGCTCCACTGACAACACACTCCTAACAGTCCATTTCTACATATCACTTAACAGTAATAGCATCATATTCCTCTAGTTGTTAACATTAAGGCACAGTGGTCAATGGCTTTAGTTCTAGCACTTAGGAGACAGAGACAGGAGGATCTCTGTAAGTCTGAGGGTAGCCTTGTCTACATAGTGAGATTCAGTATTCTCACCTCCAGTCACACCTGTCCAGCCACATGGGCTCATTTCTTCTTCAAGCGTGCCAGCCATACTTATAACTCAAGATCTTTGTATGTCATTCTTTCTGCCTAGAAAAGCCGGGCTGCATAAATCCACATAGAAAGTATTTCAGTATTGCTCCAGTGTCATGTTTTTAGACCTTACTTAAGAAGTGTCCTTAAAGTGCTAGTCATTTCCTACAATAGATGTCTCTATGGGCTCTTACTACTTTACATTCTCTACATGACCTGTCTACATTTGATATACCATTTATATAACTCATTTCTTATATTATCAACCAGTATGGATACTTCATTTGAACAAGGTTTCTTTTGTGTGGGTGTTTCCTACTTAACTTCAATGCCAAAAATAGTGGCTGGCTAGCACATAATAGATATTCAGCTAATAGTTTCTGCCTTTAAGAGTATTTTGCTGAATGACAGATTAACAAGGTACTTATTGAAAACAAGATCATAGATGAAATTGAATTATAGTGTAATGTGATAATTTCAGAAGGAATTACCCATGATGCCTTTGGAAGTAAAGACTACTTTTTGTATGGACTTAGGTACCAGATATATCACTATTAATATACTCTAACCATCCCTTGTTTCCTTGTGCACCCACATCTCTATTGGACATTCTACAGTAATTTTCTTGGATACTACATTCAATATGCTTAAATGTTACCACATCCCCTTAAAATGACTTGCTTTATTGTACTAACTGCATAATGATGGCAGCAATTTTTGCCCAAGCCAGTTATGGGGAAGTTATTCTAGAATTTTCTTCATCCTATCCAGGAACATATCAACACTTCTTAGATAAGGACAAGCCTATCTCTACCCTCTTTTTATCTTTTGAAGCAACTGTGGCAAGATAATGCTGGAAAGAGAAATGTACAGGATTATATTATTGTGTTGTCCTCTGTTCTAATGCTCTAAGCAAGAAGACAGATATACAGGAAACTTTTTATAACCACATAAAGTTGTAGGGGGTTAGGTTTTCTGTTTGTTTGTTGTACTGAACATACAATACTGTCTTAAGCAACAAAGGAGAAATATCAATGATAAGGTCATTAAAACAGATGAATTGTGTTCCAAAGAACATCATATTTTATGACATGATCTGGAGAGTCTAGAATCAAGGGATGGCTATATGCACTCTAGAACAGTGATACTCTGAATGACTCCAAGAAGGCC
Source organism: Peromyscus nudipes (assembly GCA_902168325.1). Taxonomy (NCBI): domain Eukaryota; kingdom Metazoa; phylum Chordata; class Mammalia; order Rodentia; family Cricetidae; genus Peromyscus; species Peromyscus nudipes. The sequence continues at coordinate 44,732 of CABHPH010147953.1, read as the reverse complement.
AGTTACAAAACATCTCCCTCACTGTTGCATAAGATCTTGAATGGCAGCAAAAACATGGAGCTTGAGATTCCGATACAATTAAGAGTAGGTATTTTTCCAAGGTAGCATGTGTGGCCGTGGGGTCCTCAAGTTCTATAAGAAATAAATGTCCATTGAATTTAAGCATGTATAGTCTAAGATTTGTTATTAGCTTTTCTCTCTCCCTTCATACCTTCATACTTTGCCTTCTTCCCTTCTCTGTTTCCTCTTTCACTAAAAAAAAAAAAAAAAAAAAAAAAAAACTAGGATGACTAAAACTTTAGGTAACAGATTCATTTACAAACAATTGTTGTTAGTTGTATTTTACTCTTTTGTTCTTTTGGGGGGCCTGCCACCCAGCTCCCAAATAAATCACACATGGAGGCTTATTTGTAATTATAAAGGCCTTAGCTTGGCTTGTTTCTTGCCAGCTTTTCTTAACTTTAAATTATCCCATCTACCTTTTGCCTCTGGGCTTTTTCCTTTTTTTACTTCTGTATATCTTACTTTCACTCTTACTCTGTGGCTGGCTGTGTAGCTGGGTGGCTGGCCCATGAGGTCCTCTACCTTCTTTTCTCTTGTTCTTTCTTCTTTTCCTCCCAGATTTCTCCTTCTATTTATTCTCCCTGCCTGCCAGCCCCACCTATCCTTTCTCCTGCCTTGCTATTGGCCATTCAGCTCTTTATTAGACCATCAGGTGTTTTAGACAGGCAAAGTAACACAGCTTCACAGAGTTAAACAAATGCAACATAAAAGAATGCAACACATCTTTGAGTCATTAACACAAATGTTCCACAGCACAAACAAATGTATCACATCTTAAAATAATATTCTACAAGAAACAATCCATAGGATTAGAAAAAGGAAGAAGAAAACTTGAAGCTCTAAGGACTGTAACGTCATCGTATCTTGTAAGCCGAGCAGATTGTACTCTTCTTTTCTTTTTTATCAACTAGTTTCCCACAATTTGAATTGTCCACTGGCATAAAACAGAGATATAACTTAAATAGAATCAATTTTTAAGATAAAAATCTAACCCAAAACCAGAAATCTTGGAGAGATAATGAAATGGAGGGACTAGAAGCTGGCAGAAGTTGTAGAGGAAATGATAGAAAAATAAATAGTAAGCTTGAATACCTAGGTTTTGACTCAAGTATTTTAATGCACCCAGCTGTATAAGGAACAATATTGGTGCATGTGTAACCAGAATGTTATAGTCACACTTTTCTTGTTCAGAATTATAAGACAAAGAGAAATCTCTAGTCTTCCCAGAACCATGCCTCTTGCCTCCCACACCTAATGATGAATTGGAAGACAGAAACCAATTTTTGAAAACATAGGTTTGGTTTAGGTGCTGACAGATACACAATAATTTAACCAAGATTTGAGTTTTTTGAGAAGAGATAATTTGGTTGACTTCCTGACAGCTAGACCATGATTATTGATATCTAAAGGATTTTCAGTCATTTAAAGCAAGATCTCTATTATCTGCAGAATCTTTTCTTTATATTGAATAATCAACTTTTCAAATTATCCAATAATTTAAGTTTGAATAAGTTTACAATTTAATGAATACAAAATTGTATTTTATTCATACTGTTTTGTTTTCTTTCTTATTGGAAATTTGGAGAGGCAGAAATCTCTGTCTTTTGCAGGCTTCGTAATTATGATGAGTTTGCAAGATTAGGAACAAATACGGGGAAGTGAATGGAGGAGTGTTGTAAAAAGTGCTATTTGTGTCTTTTGAAGTCCGCTGGTCAGCTGTTTTTTAGATTATTCTTCAATTTGAGCTTGTCTGATGTGTTCTCATGATTAGATTTGGAGTATGCAGTTTTTGGCAAGAACAGTACAGAAATTACATGCTTTTTCTCAGTGCCCTTTTCTTCTGAGATCCAGACTGTATAGAACATTGTCAGCAAATGTTCTCTTAGTTCAGTGAGTAGACGACCTCGTTTGATTTAATTTCTTGGTTAGACTACTCTCCAGTTTCTTCCTGTATAGAATCTTGGATTCCAAATGTATTTTATTTATAAAATTAAATATATATTTATAGATAATTAAACAATATGTGCTAATAAAATATGGTATTGTCTTAGTTAGGGTTTACTATTGCTGTGAAGAGACACCATGACCATGGAAACTCATAAAGAAAACATTTAATTGAGGGTGATTTGCTTACAGTTTCAGAGGTGCAGCTTATTATGATCATGAAAAGGAGCATGGCAGCATGCAGGTAGATGAGGTGCTGGATCTGAGAGTGCTATCTCGCAGACAACATCTTGGTACATCTTGAATGACTCTCACATGGAGGGAAGCTTGAGAAAAAAAGACCTCAAAACCTGTCCCCACAGTCACACACTTCCTCCATTTTCTTTCAAACCACCTCAGTAACCTTTGCAAATTTTATACATACTCTAACAATTTATGCCTCTTATCAATTAATCATGGTATGTATTGTACAATGTCCCATACCAAATTAATAAATGTGACTAGAATACTTCTTTATAGCAAAGGAAATAAACAGCAAAGCAAATTCAATAAAGATATAGTCTTTGTTAACTATATATATGTATATATATATATATATTTTGAAGGACTATTATTGATAGTATATAAGGAAATCAAATAATTCAATACTAAACATCCAATACAGATGGAAAAAACACAAGAATATAGAGTTCCACTGAAGAAAAAAGATTTTAGTATACAATCAAAGTTAATAGATGAGAGCTCTGATTTTTTTAAACCAAATTACTCGTACTAATGACTAAAATACAGAAGTAGTAGTAAAGTATATGGTAATCTTTTCTCCTAGTGAATCTTGATATTTTGGAAATGAGAAAAATTATAATTAAACACAAATAACAAGAAATATGTAGATCTTAAAAAGTCCAGAATTAACAAATAAAAAAATGGGGTCTGTCAAGGTTGGAAAAAGCACAGGGACAAATAGCCAAACGAATGGAAACACATGAACTATGAACCAAGGGCTGAGGAGCCCCCAACTGGATCAGGCCCTCTGGATAAGTGAGACAGTTGATTAGCTTGATCTGTTTGGGAGGCATCCAGGCAGTGGGACCGGGACCTGTCCTCAGTGCATGTGCTGGCTGTTTGGAACCTGGGGCTTATGCAGGGACACTTGGCTCAGCCTGGGAGGAGGGGACTGGACCTGCCTGGACTGAATCTACCAAGTTGAACTCAATCCTCAGGGGAGTCTTTGCCATGGAGGAGACGGGAATGGGGGGGTGGGCTGGTGGGAAGGGGGGCGGGAAGGGGAATCTGTGGCTGATATGTAAAATTAAATTAAATTATAAAATAAAAAAATGGGGTCTGCAACTCAAGAAAGTGATGGCAGATTGAGTAGAGAGAAAGTTGGCTTCACAGCAGTTTTAGCGGAGACCTAAATAATGACCATGTGAAGACCCAATGGGAAGTATTGTATACAGAAGCTCTGAGACAGCAAGAATGTAAAACAACAAACAACTTAGTGAGCACAAAGGATAGAAAGCAGGGCATTATGGTATGATTGGAAAGGAGGCCATGAAGAAAGGAGTTTGAGATAAAGTAGAGGGAAACAAGCAAACACCAAGTTATTCAGGGATGTTGGGGCAAGGCAAGAGATTAGGGTTTTATTCAAGAGCAGGGTCAACTCCAAGTGATCCTTGGAGAGATCTGATAGGCACACACAGAACCTAGAAGCAATTCTTTTCGGTTGGAGGCTGAGGAAAGAACAATGTAAAAAGAACAAGATTAGAAATATGTTATTCATCTTTTCTTTCCCACTTCCATATAGTATTTTGGTAAGAGAGTGAGTGCCAATGATGTTCGTGTGACAAAAAGTATACACTCTAGAATACATAGGCAAATGGAGAGGGTTGTAATGACCTGTGTACTCACATCTAAATTAGAATCAGAGACACCAGTGTAAACTCATGTTTAACTGAACGTAGGTAGAAATGTGAACATTCAGAGTCGTTTAATTATATGTACATGTATGGTTTAGTCTACGTGTCGATACTTTATTTTTCTCACTGAAGGTAGAACATATGAGCAACAACATCTCAATAGCACCAAAAATATTTAGCACCCAGTTTGGGCGGTTTTCTACCATTCTTCAATTAGGAGTTGTTTGGGGGAATGTTGATTCTCCATGTGTGGGAGATCATAGGAGATGGGTCTTTAAGAGTCTTTTAGGCTCTCATATCTGAAGGTAATCCGTTATTAATTAAACATGTCAGTGATAGGGCATGTTAAAGGGACACATCTGATGGAGCTGCCAAAGGCCATAGGGTAAACAATATGAAGTAAATAAAGTAGTCTTGTATTACAATCTGAATTATAGTATTCATCAATTTATCCTGATATAGTTCAGTGAAATATGAATGAATGAATGAATGAATGATGAAGAGAGACATCTCAGGCAGAATTCAAGTTTACTATTATTACAAAATCATGGCTTACTTTGTAAAGTGTAAGTATCCACACCACCATAAGTGTAAACTATTTACCTGACTTCTTTCCAAAGCATGCAGTATAGAAGGCGGTAGAAGGATGAAAATGAAAACACATTGTCGTATCTCACAAGATGATCACAGTTAGGTTAGAATCAGCACTAGTAACTCATGTTGATAGCTCTGATGTGCTATGTGAGAGAACACACTTGACCTTGGTGGTCTTACTCCCAGAGACCAGAAACCTCAATGAAGTCATGAAAAAAAAAATAGCAGAGAAATCCCAATTGAGCATCTACAAGATACCAGACCCTTGGGACTTGGGGAGTGTGAGAGGGGATAGGTGGGATGGGGGTGAGAGAGAGACAGAGAGAGAGAGAGAGACAGAGAGAGACAGAGACAGAGACAGAGAGACAGAGACACACAGAGAGAGAGATTAAGGAACACATACCAGAAGGAATCTAGGCACAGTTAGGAAAAATAAGTGAAAGCAAAGAAAATTTGAAGAAAATTTGATTTCATTAAGATATCAACTTGATAAAGAAAATGCCAACATTGGTTCTATAATTATAACAAATATTACCCTAATGTCATATGTTAAAATAAGGTATATTGGGTGTGAAGCATTTAGGAATTCCTTGAACTATATTTTCCACTTTTCTGTTAATACAAATCTGTTCAAAATAAAAACTTAATTAAAATTATGGAAACAAAATGTATTATCAGTTAGGAAGACTGCCTTTTGCCAGCCTGATGTAATATGTCTGAAGTACTTCAGCAAGATTAGATAAGCTTTGAAGGGAGGCAGAACTAAACCATGGCAACACCAGGGCCAGGACTTGGCTGAAGGAGCTAATGCAGCTCGCCAGTGTATGCTACTCCAAACTAATCATGATTTCAGGTCTTTCTGCATTCTGCTCTCTCTAATAAAGCTGAAAGTCTCACATTTCAGAACACAGAATAAGAAATCCATGTCTAAAGTCAGAGAATGAAGTTCGGAATAGGGTAGAGTAGGGGAAGCCACCGAGTGGTCTCACTTATTGTTTTACTTTTGACGGGGAATTGGAACCCTTCCTTCAGGAAGGCTGTGTGAAAGTTACTGTATACTACATATTCTGCTTCACTCAGTGCTGTGGGATGGTCTGTATGTCAAATTGCTCTGACTGGTCAATAAATAAAACACTGATTAGCCAGTGGCCAGGCAGGAAGTATAGGCAGGATTAACAGGGAGAGAATTCTGGGAAGTGGAAGGCAGAGGAGAGAGACACTGCCAGCCACCGCCATGACAAGCAGCATGTGAAGACGCCGGTAAGCCACGAGACACGTGGCAAGGTATAGGTTTATAGAAATGGATAAATTTAAGATATAAGAACAGTTAGCAAGAAGCCTGCCACGGCCATACAGTTTGTAAGCAATATAAGTCTCTGTGTTTACTTGGTTGGGTCTGAGCGGCTGTGGGACTGGCGGGTGACAGAGAATTGTCCTGACTGTGGACCAGGCAGGACTGGAGAAAACTCTAGCTACAACTCAGTTTTACCCAGGACAAAATTTGGGCTGTGTGTTACCTTTCTGGAAAATTGCTAGATTTCCATCTCAATCTGTAAAGCCTAGTTTCAGACCAATGGTTTGAAGAAGTAGGCACTTTACACTGAAAAAAAGAAAATAAAGAGCCAGCTTCTTTTGGAAATAGTCTTATAGTCAAGATACCAAAAATAATTTTCTAGCAGACTTTGGAAGGTCTCTTGTCTGAGAAATATAACTTTTTGAGAGACTGAAAATTTCTTTAAGTTTCTAAGCCAGAGAATTCCTTTAGAAATTAAACATTGAAGAAAAGATGATGAAATGTTACAACCAATTCTGCCCTATTCAACTTGGTTTTTTTTCCCCGTTTCATTTTGTTTTATTTTCTTTCACCATAGGAAGATATTATTATTATTAATTGTTATCACAAATTTATTATTATTTTATGGTATAAACTTTCAGTGGTCCTATGAGCCCTCAGATAAGTATGTGGCTTGTCTAAAGGAATATGAGGAATCCAGGAGAATGAGATGGTATCCTGGTTTGCTTTTTTCTTGCTACTATAAAACAATAATCATAACCAACCTGGAGAGGACAAGCTTTACATCATCTTGGAAGTTCCAGTCCATCATCAAGGAAATCCAAGGCAGGAATTCAAATCAGCAACCAGCAGGCAGGACCTGAAGCAGAGTATGAGGGGAACACTGCTTCTTGGTTTGCTCCCCATGGCTGGTTCAATCTGCTTTCTTATACAACCAAGGAACCTCTTCCCAGGGACGACACAGCCCACACAGTGGGCTGGCCCGACAAATGTTCCTCTGTAATCAAGAAAATACCCACAGATGGCCATAGGCCAATCTATTAGACACAGTTCCTCAACTGAGATCCCCTCTTCCCAGGTGACTCTAGTTTGTGCCAAGTTGACTATGTAGAACAGATGGGAACATGTGGGATGTTTCAAAAACCTCAGTGATCACAGTCTTAGGAGAAATGGTGTCCTGGAGAGGAAAATCACTGAAATCTTAATCATTGCTGTAATACTACTCTACCCTTTAAACAAACTGTCAGTACATCTCAATGTACACTGTTAGAAAATGAGTTTTAGGAGACAGGAACAAAGTTGACATACTTGTTCATGTCTTCTGTATAGCTACTCAGTGTATTTTTAAACATTTTTTTATTTATTTTTGAGATTAAAAAGATTATATTTTAGTTATAGTATTTATCCCTTCTTTTTTCTACCTTCAGTCTTCCCATACAACCTTCCCTGTTTTCCTTCAAACTCTTGACCTCTTTTTTTATCAATTGTTATTTCATAAATATATATATATATTTCTATATGCATATATATTCCCAAATAAAACCTGTTGAGTCTGTATAGTGTTACTTGTATGTATGTTTTCAGGGCTGACCGTTTGAGAGTGCACGACCAATTGGTTGCACATTCCTGGGGAGTGCCACCTTTCAATATATATTCAATTTTTGATGCCTTTTTTGAGTTCTATACAACATTAAAATTATCATACAATATGTCCCACATAGAAGATCAGGGACATTTTGTTGTCTTGTTTTGTTTTGTTTTATTTTGATGTGAAAGTATGTGAGAATCTTTCTTCTTTTTTAAATTTTTTTTATTCATTTTACACACCAACCACAGATTCTCCTCTCATCCCTCCTACAGCTCACCACCACCACCCCACACTTCCCTGCCCCCCTACCGCCTCATCCTCTCCTCCAACAGGGTAAGTTCTCCCCACTGCATCAAGGGTGAGCAAGGGGTCTGACCATAGGTAATGGGATCCATAAAGCCAGCTCATGCACCAGGGATAGATCCTGATCACACTGCCAAGGACCCCCTCAACAGACCCAGCTACATAACTGTCTCCTGTATGCAGAGGGTCTAGTCCAATCCCATGCAGGTTCTACAGATGTCAGTCTAAAGTTTGTGAGTTCCTTTGAGCTTGGTTCAGTTGTCTCTGTAGGTTTCCCCATCATGATCTTGACCTCCCTAGCTCATATAATCCCTCTTCCCTCTCTTCGACTGGATTCCTGGAACTCAGCCTGGTACTGGGCTGTGGATCTTTGCATCTACTTCCATCAGTTATTGGACAAAGGCTCTATGATAACAGTTAGGGTATTCACCAATCTGATTCCCAGGATAGGCCAGTTCAGGCACCCTCACCACTATTGCTGGTCGTCTAGTCTGGGGTCATCCTTGTGAGTTCCTGGGAATTTTCCTAAATCCATGTTTCTCCCTAACCCCATAATGTCTCCCTCTATCAAGAGATCTCCTTCATTGTTCTCCCACTCCATCCCTCCCCCAGCTCAACCAACCATCCTGTTCCGTTGTGTTCTCATCCCTCATCCCCTCCCCTCTATTGCCTTCCCTCATCCCTAGTTTACTCATGGGGATTGCCTCTGTTTCCCATTCCCAAGGTGATCCGTACATCCCTCTTGAGGTTCTCCTTGTTTCCTAGCTTCTCTGGAGCTGTGGGTTGCAGTCTGATTATCCTTTGCTTTACCTCTAGTATCCACTGATGAGTGAGTACATACTGTGTTTGTCTTTCTGAGTCTGGGTTACCTCACTCAGGATGATAATTTCTATTTCCATCCATTTGCCTGCAAATTTCATGATGTCATTGTTTTTTACAGCTGAGTAGTACTCCATGGTGTATATGTACCACATTTTCTTTATCCATTATTAGGTTGTGGGGCATCTGGGTTTGTTTCCAGGTTCTGGCTATTACAAATAATGCTCCTATGAACATAGTTGAGTAAGTGTCCTTGTGGTATGATTGAGCATTCCTTGGGTATATGCCCAAGAGTAGTATCACTGGGTCTTGAGGTAGATTGGTTTCCAATTTTCTGAGAAACTGCCATACTGATTTCCAAAGTGGCTGAACAAGTTTGCATTCCCACCAACAGTGGAGGAGTGTTCCCGTTGTTCCACATCCTCTCCAACATAAGCTCTCCTCAGTGTTTTTGATCTTGGCAGTTCTGACAAGTGTAAGATGGTGTCTCAGAGTCATTTTGATTTGCGTTTCCTTGATGACTAAGGATGTTGATCAATTCCTTGAATGTCTTTTGGCCATTTGGGATTCTTCTGTTGAGAATTCTCTGTTTAGATCTGTATCCCATTTTTTAATTGGATTGTTTGGTATTGTGATGTCTAGTTTCTTGAGTTCTTTATATATTTTGGAGATCAGCCCTCTGTGATATGTGGGGTTGGTAAAGACCTTTTCTCATTCTATACACTGTTGTTTTGTCTTATTTACTGTGTACTTTGCCTTACAGAAGCTTCTCAGTTTCAGGAGGTCCCATTTATTAATTGTTGCTATCAGTGTCTGTGCTACTGGTGTTATATTTAGGAACTGGTCCTGTACAAATACTCTCTAGGTTACCTTCTACTTTCTCCTATATCAGGTTCAGTGTAGCTGAATTCATGTGGAGGTCTTTGATCCACTTGGATTTGAGTTTGTGCATGGCCATAGATATGAATCTATTTGCAATCTTCTACATGTTGACATCCAGTTATGCCAGCACTACTTGTTGAAGATGCTTTCTTTTTTCTATTGCACAGTTTTAGCTTCTTTGTCAAAATCAGGTGTTCATAGGTGTACAGATTAATGTCAAGATCTTCAATTCTATTCCATTGGTCTAGTTTTTATGCCAATATCAAGCTGTTTTTGTAGAGCTTGAAGTCAGGGATGGTGATGACTCCAGAAATTGCTTTATTGTAAAGGACTGTTTTAGACATCCTAGATTTTCTGTTTTTCCATATGAAGTTAAGTATTGCTCTTTTGAGGTCTGTGAAGAATTGTGTTAGGTTATTGATGGGAATTGCATTGAATCTGTAGATTGCTTTTGGTAACATTGTCATTTTTATTATGTTGGTTCTACCTATCCATGAGCATGGGAGATCTTTCCATTTTCTGATATCTTCTTCAGTTTCCTTCTTCAAAGACTTAAAGTTCTTATCATACAGCTCTTTCACTTGTTTGGTTAGAGTTACCCCAAGATATTTTATGTTATTTATGGCTATTATAAAGGGTAATGTCTATCTGATTTCTTTCTCGGCCCGTTTATCATTTGTGTATAGGAGGGCTACTGATTTTTTTGAGTTAATCTTGTATCCTGCCACATTACTGAAGGTGTTTATCTGTTGTAGGAGATCACTGGTAGAATTTTTGGGACCATGTATGTAGACTATCATATCATCTGCAAATAGCAAAAGTTTGATTTCTTCCTTTCCAATTTATATCCCCCTTGGTCTCCTTTTGTTGTCTTATTGCTCTAGCTAGAACTTTGAGTACTATATTGAATAGATATGTGGAGAGTGGACAGCCTTGTCTTATTCCTGAGTTTAGTGGAATCACTTTGATTTTCTTACCATTTAATTTGATGTTGGCTGTCAGATTGCCGTAAATTGCCTTTATTATGTTTAGGTATGTTCCTTGTATTCCAGATCTCTCCAGGACCTTCATCATGAAGAGGTATTTGATTTTGTCAAAGGCTTTTTCAGCATCTAATGAGATGATCAGGTGGTTTTTTCCTTTCAGTTTGTTTATGTGATGGATTACATTGACAGATTTTTGTATGTTGAACCATCCCTGCATCTCTGAGATGAATCCTACTTGATCACAATGGATGATTTTTTTGATGTGTTCTTGGATTCAGTTTGCCAGTATTTTATTGAGTATTTTTGCATCAATGTCCATGAGGGAGATTGGTCTGTAATTCTCGTTGTTGTATCTTTGTATGGTTTGGGTGTAGAGTAACTGTAGCCTCATAGAAAGAGTTTGGCAATGTTCCTTCTGTTTCTATTGTGTGGAACAATTTGAGGAGTATTGGTATTACTCTTCTTTGAAATTCTGGTAGAATTCTGCACCGAAGCCATCTTGTTTCATTGATTCTTGTACTATTCTCTTTGTTTCTTAATATTGATTTCAGCCCTCAATTTGATTATTTCCTGGTGTATATTGTATATTGTATATTTCCTGGGCATATTGGTTTCTTTTTTTTCCAGAGCTTTCAGGTGTGCTGTTAAATCACTAGTGTGGGATTTCTCCAACTTATTTATGTGGGCATTTATTACTAGGAACTTTGCTATTAGCACTGTTTTCATAGTGTTCCATAAGTTTGGGTATGTTGTGCATTCATTTTCATTGGATTCTAGGAAGTCATTAATTAATTAATTAATTTCTTGACCCAGCAGTGATTCAGTTGAACATTATTCAGTTTCCATGAGTTTGTAGGCTTTCTGTAATTTGTGTTGTTGCTGAAATCTAACTTTAAGGCATGATTGATAAAATACAGGAGGTTATTCCAATTTTTTTGTATCTGGTGAGATTTGCTTTGTGACCAAGTATGTGGTCAATCTTAGAGAAGGTTCCATGGGGTGCTGAGAAGAAGGTATATTCTGTTGTGTTTGGGTGGAATGTTCTGTAGCTGTCTATTAAATTCATTTGAGTCATAACATCTGTTCGTTCCCTTATTTCTCATTAAGTTTCTGTCTGACAGACCTGTCCATTGGTAAGAGTGGGGAGTTGAAGTCTCCCACTTATTAGTGTGTGGGATGTGATGTATGATTTAAGCTTTAGTAATGTTTCTTTTACATATGTTGGTGCCCTTGTATTTGGGGCATAAATGTTCAGAATTGAGACTTCATCTTGATGGATTTTTCCTGTGATGAATATGTAATGTCCTTCTCGACCTCTTTTCATTGATTTTAGTTTGAACTCTATTTTGTTAGATATTAGAATAGCTACACCAGCTTGCTTCTTAAGTCCATTTGACTGGAAAGACTTTTTCCTGCCCTTTACTCTGAGATAGTGTCTTTGAAGTTGAGGTATGTTTCTTGTATGCAGCAGAAGGGTGGATTCTGTTTTCTTATCCATTCTATTATCCTGTGTCTTTTCATAGGCAAATTGAGTCCATTGATATTAAGGGATATTAATGACCAGTGATTGTTAATTCCTGGTTTTTTTTTTTTTGTGGTAGTGATGTGTATTTCCTTCTTTGGGATTTGTTGGTGTGGGATTATCTATTGCCTGTGTTTTCATGGGTGCATCTAACTTTCTTGGGTTAGATTTTTCCTTCTAGTGCTTTCTGTAGGGCTGGATTTGTGGTAGTTTTGATGCCTGTCCTGGAACTCACTCTGTAGACCAGGCTGGCCTCAAACTTACAGAGATCTGCCTGCCTCTACCTCCTGAGTGCTGGAATTAAAGGCATGGGCCACCACAGTCCAGCTTTTTTGTGTCTTCTTTATTGCCTCTATTTCAGTTTTCAAGTCTTGAACTTCACCTGTTTGGTTGCTTTTTCTTGGTTTTCTTGGCTTTCTTTAAGGGATTTATTGATTTCTTCCAATTTTTTGTTTGCCTTTCCCTTGATTTCTTTAAGGGAATGTTTTGTTTCCCCTTTAAAGGCCTCTACAATCTTCTTAAAGTCATTTTTAAGGTCATTTTCTTTTGCTTCTTCTATGTTGGAATGTTCAGGTCTTGCTGATGTACAACCACTAGGTTCTGGTGGTGCCATATTGCTCTTTATGTTGTTGAACGTATTCTTGCACTGGCATCTACCCATCTCTTCCTCCAATTGGTGCAAATGTTGTCTGTGTCTCAGGGATCCATTATTGGTCCAATCAGTGCTCTTGGTCCAATTGGAGCTGGCAGAGTCTATGTCTCAGGGAGCAGCTGTGGTCTCAGAGGATAGGTGAGTTTGGGGGGTGGAATGGGGCTTATAGGTTACAGGGTCCAGTGGAGGCAGTGGTCCTACCTGCTGCCCTTCAACTGGGGTAGGGGTATGGGGCACTGATTGTCCCCTTGGGCCTAAAGCTTAGAGGATCAATCATGGACCTTTGGCAGACAGAATTTTTCCTTTATACTGGAAATAGCACAAGAATGTCTCACCAGTCTTTATGTTAGAATACACTGTTAAAAGTAAGACACACATCTGGATTATGGCAAAAGTAAAGAATGAAATGAATCTTATTTATCAGAAGATAATATTAATAACTCAAACATGTTTTAAAACCATCAAATTACAGATCTGGATAGATGGCCTAGCAGTTAAGAACATTTGTCCATTTCCAAGCACCCACGTCAGATGGCTCAGAACTACCTTTGATTCCCAATTCTAGGGTCCAACATCTTCTTTTTCCCTTGCACTTTAACGAATACACAATCACATGAATAGGAACAATTAAAAATGAAAATAAATCTTAAATCATCTAATTATAGAACTTCTATGACAAAAACTGTTTCTGAAAGTCTAATTATTTAAATTAGTGTTTCACATTTTTACAGATTCAGTGATTTTTCTAGTTAACATTTTTTACTTTTATAACAAAAATCTCTCTGATTATTTTAAACAATTAGTGAAAATTTCACATTTGTTTATCTTGGCTAGTACATGCAATAGATTTTACTAGAAATTTTAAGAAAATCTTTTTGAGTAATATTTCCTACTAATTCTTTCTAAAGTTAGGTATGAAAAATTCTAAGTATAGCAGAGCCTTTTGTAATGTCCCTCCCTCCCTCCCTCCCTTTTCCCCTCCCTTCCTCCCTCTCTGCTAAGGGCCTGGAACCCAGAGTCTTACATATATAAAACTGAGCTACACCTAAGACTAACACTATTTTACTAGATTTAGAGTTAATAAGTAAATCTCTTTACATAAGACATATGGATTAGTAAACTTGCATTTTAAAAGCCTTTGAATTTACAGTAAACATGTCTTTAATTCCCGGGTCTCACATAGTCAATACTGTTTTATTTTACTTACTGAGCTGGTTTGTTTAGGAGGTTTTTAACATGTTTTTCTTTGAATACATTCAGTGTAAGCTGCTCTTTATGTCAGGCTGCTCTGTGGCCTGTGTGATTTGCTGACATTAATCTCTTTAATATTCTTATTTCAAGAAATAAATGCACTGCTCTTAATAATAAATATGAATTATGAAGTACATTTTATGCTCTAATAGAAAATGACTAAGTAAAATTTCCTTATAATTGAAGAATGAAATTAGAACATATTATTATAGATTGGTTGGTTATACATATATTACATGTAGACCAAATATTTTACAAAATTATAACTTCTAACATGGCTATATCAGAAATACTGATTATTCTTTTTATTAAATAATAAGAATATAGGTACCTTAAAATAATGAGCAAAGGCAATATCAGATTATAGGCATGTTTATTGAGGTACATGAGTAGATATAAATATATATAGATAGATATGTCAGATAGATAGATAGATAGATACAAATAGATAGATATAGCTATATGTTTTAAACCATAAATTGTAAGTAAATTTTATTTTAAAAGTTTGATTTATTAATTGCCTGTAGTTCCTTTTCAGACTGATTTGAGTACAGCTGTAGATTAAGAGACCATATTTTATGTTATAAACTTTGGTACCTGCTTTTTAATTTGCATGCCATAGTCTTTACTTAGAACTTGAGAGCTTTCTATTTTTTAAATTCTTTTTTAAAATCTATTTTTTAACTAAAATATAATTACAAATTTTTCCCCTTTCCTCCCTCTAACCCCTCACGTGCACATGCACCTTACCAGGTCCCCAGTCTCTCTTTCAAATTCATGTCACTTGGCCTCCCTCTTTTTATTTAATAATGTTACATCTCTCTCTGTGTGTGTGTGTGTGTGTGTGTGTGTGTGCGTGCACCTGTGTGCATGTGCGTTGTCTGTGTGAGCTTTGCACATTTTATGTAACATGTTTATTCATAATTAGAAGCAATGATTAAAAACTGATAAACTAAAAATATTAAAATTGATTTTCTACTAAGTAGGCACAGAGTATACCTTTAGAAAAGATTTAAAAAAAAAAGTTTTGTGACCATGAGACCTTGTACCCTTTTTTATTAAGAAGATGAGACCAATTCTGCATTCAGCTATCCATCCCTTAAATACAGGAGGATACACTTTCCTTGTGGGAATTCTGGCATAGAACGGAGTAAGAAGGGGAAAAGCAACAAGAGAAACATGGTATGCTGTAGTGCTTCAGAGCAAAGTAGCCAGCCCAGTTCTGCTCTGCGCCGTCTGCTGAGCAGTCATAATGGCTAATTCACTTACTGCATTTCCAGTGGGTGAGGCACTGTTCTGTTCACCACATCATTGTCATTAAGCTTTGAACAGATTTGAACATTACAGAATTAAGTTACATCACCACCTCATGTCCATTTGGTAGTGGAGTTGAGATATCATTTTAGATAGTGTATCTCTAGTACTCATGTCTTTAATGACTATATTCCTTTAAGCTTCTGTTTATGTGCAAAAGGAGGGCATGGCTGGGTATAGCTGTGCATGCTGCCTACTGTCATAATAAATTTAAAGATGGCTAAATGGATGTTGAAAACCTTTCTTATAATATGCTTCAGGTAAGTGCAGACAATTGCTAAGCTGCCAACAGTGGCCACAGTGTCTGGAATCATAAAATGGAGTTTTACAGGCTATCTTGTTTTCATTAAATTTAGATTTCTGAGTCAGATAAAAGAGACCTAATATTAACAGAGAACATATTTTCCACAACCATTAGCTTTGTTAATCAAATAAACTAATTTTGAAATATCAGCTCTGACTGATACTACATAGAACATTTTACTTTTCAGGCAGGTTTAAAGGATATTTGAAATGTATCAAAGATTTGAAAAATAGTTTCAAAAATTGCTAAATCCAGGAATCAGTTTCAGCTTTTGATTGACACTGACATAATGAAATAATGTAGTGTTCTGAGTCCAAACACATCCTCGATGGCTCATGTGTTAAAGGTTTGACTGTCAGGATCAGGAGTTTGAGAAGTGGTTGGGGCCATCGATGAACTCATAACCAAATGGACTGTTGAGAGTTGGGCATGGTTTTAAGAAGAATGTCACTGAAGGAAGAGCTTGAAAGACATATGTCTTTTCCCTGTAACCTCTCTTCCTTGTCTCTCTATTTCCTGGCTGCCATGAATTGGGCAGATTCACTGCATGGTCACCTTCTGCTTGATACTTCTGTCTTGCCCTGCTCCTAGTAGCAATGGATTTAACTGACTGTGAACTGAAACCCTTGAAACCATGGACCAAAATAAATCTTTACTTATTTAAGTTGGTTTTTTACAGGTATTTTATTACAGCAATAGTGTTTAGCACAGAATTACTTTGCAGCACATAGAAACACTACAGCACAAATGTGTAGCATAGATTATTTAGCTGATAGCCTGCTAATGTCTGAGTGGGTGTTTTACATACAATTTCTCAACTCATTTATAACATTACTCTTGCATATAAATTTGAAACCACAGTCTTGGGTATTAACATATTTTCAGAAAGCTTCAGAGAAAAGAAAACCTTAGATTTATCCTTAAGAATCTGGACAGTGTGCATAACTTGTACACATCACTAAGATTGCTGAGCCTTTGCATTAAGAACACAATGTTTTAGCTACAGAAAAGTTTTAAACATCTTCATATGCCATAAATAGAAACATGCATATACTGAAGAAATTACACTTTATTTTTTTAATATGCATAGTTGTAAACACAATAATTGTATGCCATTTTTTTTGCTTTCAAGCCTATAAATCATGACTGTCTAAAATCAGGTATACCTGAACTAAGCAACATCTTACACATCTTATTAAAACATGCATCAGTGTTTTAGTGTTGCTAGATGTCAGAACTCATCTTCTGCTTTGTCAAGACCTTCAAGAATATTATTTTTCTTTGTTTTCAAAACTGATGCTATCACTTATAGTTTTACTTTGTGTGTGTGTAATCTCCATAGAGAGCAGTTATTTCTGGAAACTGCTTTCAAAAACCAATTATAGTATAGAAAATTATAACTTTCAAATTTTTATTTTAATGCTTGCCTTTCAGGATAATCTTTATAAAACTATATGAAATATAAGATTCAGATGTGATATAAGTTCCTTGAACTTGATTAAAATTGATACATAAGTAAGTAGTATTTCATACATTATTTTCTACCATTTGTTAATGTAATAGTTTTGGAGGTAATTTCTAGAAAGTAAAGCTAAGGGGCAAAACTTTGTGAGGACTATCCATTTAAAATAATTTTCCAGGTAACACAGATGTGGACTTGAAAAAGATATCCATAATAAAAAATAACATATTGACTGGAGATGTCGGTTCAGTTGCTACAGTACTTCCCTAGTTAGCATTCTAAGAATTGTGGTGGAGCTGGATCTTAAGTAACACATAAACTAGGAATGGGGGGGGTCACACACACCTGGAATTCCAGCACTCTGGTGATGGCTGCAGAGCATTTGGAAATTCTGGGTCATATTTGGTTACATAGTGAGTTTGAGATCAGCTTAGAGTGAAAGTGAACACGTCTCAAACAGAATCACATTTATACCTCAAAATGTAGGTCATCAAAAAACAAAACAAACAAACAAACGAACCTTGTTTATCTATTGGAAATTATTCCCCTTTTTAAAAAGTTACTATTGTTTAACAACTTTGCCCCTTAGCTCCCTGCCATGTCTTTGCTATTGTTCTATTGAGAGGAGGCAAACCTTACTTGATTTATTACATTATGGTAGTACTTAAATGAAAATTTTCATCCTGAATTAAAATAGTCATTAATTTATGGATATTTAATATTTTCAAGTCAAATATGTGGAATTGGTTAAAAAACAGAATAGGCTAAAATTTAATAATCAGAATAGCTAAAAATTCAGCAACATGCTGTGTAACATACTACATTACTGAAGTGGTGTCTCAGGTATGTGTATCTACTAATAATATAACATTGATATGCCTTGAATAATCTACTATTAAATCATTCACCTGTTCAACCAACCATAAAATTGCTCCTTTACTAACTAATAAATGACAACATTGATTAATAGTGACATATGAGTTCAACTAGAGAGATGAATATTCCTAGGGATAAATATACTTTGATCTACATGCACAAAATAATACTCCAAATTAAAACTTGCCTGTAGTTCTTTGTCTAGAAGAACCCGTGAAATTTATCTCCACCACATTAGAATGTCCATTAGTATTGCAAGTGTTCCTATCTTGGTTATGCAGCCACTCTAGGAGAGAGTTAGCAAATATAATCAAGGAAAAATAGGCTATCAACTTGAGGTTAAGAATGAGGTATTATGGGAGAGACTTGAGGAAGAGTAGCTCGGAGAGGCTAGAAGGAAAACGGGCAAGGGAGAAGTGTTGCATATGGGTTTCAATTCAAAACATTTAGAAATGCTAAATCCTTAAATTAAAAAACATGGAATAACTTTAAAACACTTACATTCATTTGTTTTATTGTATGGGTTTGAGTGTTTTGCCCTCACAAACGGCTGTGTATCATGTGTGCTGGTGCCCATGGAGGTCACAAGAGGGCATTAGATCTTCTGGGAGGGAGTTGCAGGCTGTAATGAGCTGCCATGAGGATGCTGGGCACTGAATCCCAGGTTGTCTGGAAAAGCTGGCAGTGGATGCTCTTAATTCCAAAGTCATGTCTCCAACCCTGAAAAATAAATTTTCAGCCATGTACACTTTCCTATGTATACTCCTGTTTAGCCAATAAAGTATTAAACTGTGTTTCAGACTTTCATTAAAAAATATAATATTTTGGTTAACAACAAATAAAAATGTATATACATTTATATAAATTTCAAATTTATTGCTTTTCTACTTTTAGGAAGTATTTAATTGCTTATTTGATTTTACGTTTATGTTTTGAGAGGGACAGACTTCTTGATCTTTGCCTTCCTAGTTCTGTGATTACAGTCATGTCACTACATTTAGATTTTAATAAACCCTTAAAAATCCTATGTAATTTTGGGAGAAAATCAGATTCAAGGTTGGTGTCATGTCACAAGACTATATCTTCTTGAGGATTCTTCTCTTAGAAGGAATTCTATTCTCAATATCATCCTCTGTTGTTACTTTCAGGAAATTATTAGTTTATGAACAGGGCCCTGATTCTTTATTGTGCATTAGACCTTGTAAATCATTAGCCATGCAGCCAAATGTTTAGTATATCAGATTGCCACCTCACTGTTTTAATAAAAGAACTCTTATTTGAGACTTGAGGTTGGCCACCCCCGTCATGACATCTGCCAACTCAAGATTATGCTCGACAAACAACATTACAGTTTGGAGACCCTGGCAAGGCTGACTGGCCCCTCCTACCACCTTCTCCAAATTCCACTGCCATAGCTCTCCCTGGAATTTCGTATGGTACCAGTATACCAGGACCCATTTCATCTACTGACTGACTTTTAAATTAACCAAGCCTGTGCAGACTTCAGTGAAGATTAAACAAATGAAATGTAACTGATGCTGATGTCATAAACAGGAGCTTGATTAAACCTAGCAAGGAAACTCCAGTGAATGCAATATAATGCAATATTAAGAGAAATGAGATAACTAAGAATGTGCTAGGGAAAAGCAGTGTCACCAGTTGTGTGTGTGTGTGTTTAATAAGTTATCAGAGAATATAAAAATGGTGTCACATCATTATTTTGTTTTTAGAAATACTTCTAAATTTGAAAAGAGTTTGGAAAGATGCATAATTGTAGTGTTAACTGACATCATTGTAGGGAGTGTCTATAAATAGGAGGTACATTTATTTATGGGGATTTTACAATAGTGATTAGAAAATAATTCCTATTTCTACAGCATGAAGTTTTGCTTTTGATAAACAGTTTTGGTAAAATGATGTTTCTTTGTCTGGAGGAAACTTGAAGATTATTGCTTTTTATAACAGAAGGAATGTCTAATAGAATTTTTACTTTTAGAGATAACAAACATATTTTAAATGTAGCCAGTCACTAAATAAATATTTTAAGTTTTAATTTTAAAACTGTAAGTGGTACTGTCAGATATAAAATGAACTATTGCAATCACTTATATAAGTGTTTCCTTTGAGAATTCAAAACCACGGCCCTTACAGATTTCTCGTGGTTCACATACAGCTCATGACCAGGAAAAAATAGTAACGCCATTCAGTGGTTAAATATAGAATTGCAACACCTGGCCTCAAAACTCACACACAGCTCATTGAGCCAGACAGTGATAAGAACAGTATATATTTTAATTCATATTTTAAATGAGATGAATGATCTTTGGGTAACTATTATAATAAAATCTGAAGCTAATTCCTGGTCTTGATGGAATTCTGACTATAAATGAGACTTCCCCTCAATATTATAATAATGATTAGATAAGAAGTAAGATAAAGAATTGTGTTTGGATATATTTGGAGAAATTAGCTTGTTATCTCAAAAGGGTCAATACAAATATAATAGGACAACTTAATGAATAGCACTATAGTACATAATCTTATAGCATAAAATAAATCATATATTCCTGAAAACCATAGCTTGTGGTACAGTTAACTACTCATATTTGTGGTGGTATTGTGTTTCCCAAAATATTGTGTATGCTAATAAACTTATCTGGGGTCAGAGAACAGGACAGCCACAATATTAAACAGAGGTTAGGCAGTGGTAGCACACACCTTTAATCCTAGCATTCCAGAGGCAGAAATCCATGTGTTCAAGGATACAGCCAAGTATGGTGACTCACGCCTTTAATCCCAGAAAGCAAGCCTTCAATCCCAGGGAGTGGTGGTAGAAAGCAGAAAGGTATATAAGGCGTGAGGACCAGAAACTAGAAGCATTTGGCTGGTTAAGCATTTGGCTGGTTAAGCATTCAGGCTTTCAAGAAGCACAGTTCAGCTGAGAGCCATTCGGATATGAGGACACAGAGGCTTCCAGTCTGAGGAAACAAGATCAGCTAAGAAGTTGGCCAGGTGAGATTAGCTGTGGCTTGTTCTGTCTCTCTGACCATCCAGCATTTCACCCCAATAACTGGCTCGGGTTTGATTTTATTAATAAGAACTTTTAAGATTCATGCTACACATATCAGCATGTACGTTGTGGTGTAATACTGTTAGCATTTGGAGCAGTTTGTTTCTGAAATAGGCAAGTGTCAGTTTTTAGTGTTACATCATCATTAGCTCTCTCTTTGTAATATGCTTTCCTAACACTCACTGTATAATCGACAATGACCCTGACTGTCACTTTTCCAACTCAACTGTACAAGAGTTATAGGTTAGGGCAAATGCTTCTGATTCATGTGCCAGTTAAATACGTGCAGACTCTAGTAATGTGCTGCTCTGTAATCAGCTTTGTTTAACTGATACCCTTTAGGTAATTGCTAAAGGTTCAGCTTTACTAGAAGAAATTTTTACAATAATGCCAAGAGTCCAAATCTTTTCTAAACAGTATACCTAGAAAGCTGGATGTAAATTAGGATTCTCACATTGGATAATCTAGGAAACCTCACCAGGTACAAATAGTATATTACTAGTGTCACTACTCACAAAATTGGAACCATGTTACAGGTTTTCAAATATTTAGAAATGTATAAAATTAAAATGAATCCCAGAATCTACTATTTTCACTTCCCATCTCAAATTTTAAACTTGAGTATATTGCTAGTTCCCTAAAGATTTTACACACACACACATACACACACACACACACACACACACACACACACACACACACAGAAGGAGGGGGAGAGAAAGGGGGAGGGAGAGAAAGGAACACACTATAATAGCCATCAAAAGGAAATATAAAATGAAGCAGTTGTACAATTCTTTGTGTAATGAAACATGATTTATTACAAACCTTGGAGGCCTTTTCAAATATGAACTCTCATAAGGAGTAATTATAGAGGTATAAGTACCTCTCCAAACACAGTGACACACAGGAAAGGTCATATGAAGATAACTTGGAGAAGATGGCCAGGGCAAGAAGCTCTTAGAAAGTCCAACCCTGCCAAGATGTTGATCTTGGACCTCCTACCTCTAGAATTGTAAGAACATCAGGTGTCATTGTTAAAGCTGCTACATCATTGACACTTACGGTTGCTCTGTTCGAAGAATACAAGTCTCAAAAGGTACAGTTGAAAAGTACATGCTTTAAATTTAGATTTTTATGCCAGTTGCATATGGATGCACAAACAGATTCTCAAAACAAGCCAGAATAAAAGCCAAGTGTTTATAATTAAATCAAGTGACTACAATTACCTTCCTACTGTGGCAAACCTTCAGCATAGTCCAGAAGCCAGCACATCACCTCAATTATGTAATTGTTGTGACAAATGCTCCCTTCAGAGGGCCACTGCAGAGGCCCGCCACCGAGGTCCTCATCACAAATCTTAGATGAGATGCTTGGAGCACTTGAAGTCTTCAGATAAATGGATGACAAATGGGCCGCATATGCTGACTATTAAACTTCATTCGCAAAGCTGTTGGCATTTGAACACTCTGGTGAATAATCACCTCTTTAAACTTTGACAAGAAACTGAAAAGGTACATATATGAGAAGACACAAACTTTAAACTGATGGACAGATGTAGAAACAAAGCAAGGATGTTTGTATAAGGTCAATCAAATAATCTGTAACATAGCTGTGATGGTTCCGAACTCTAATTTCCCTCTGGGACTCATATGTTAGAAGAACTGGTTGTGATGTCAAATTGGGAGGTGGGAGACCCTTCGGGAAGCAGAGCCTAATGGAAGACTTCTAGGTCATAAGTGGCGAGTGGTTGAAGGATATATTAAGACCCCAGTCCTTCCAGCCAAACTTTATTTTGCCTTCCAAAGTGCTCCCTGACATGACATGACGCCCTGCTGTGCCGCAGCCACAGCTACACACACACACACACACACACACACACACACACACACACACACACAAGAATGCAAAGGAATAAAGGGCAGAAACCTTAGAAACTGTGAACAAAATCATTGTTCTTTTTAAGTTGATTACCTCAGGCATTTCCTCACAGTGAGGGAAGGTGACCAACATGATTACATGATTGAAACACTTCACATTGTATACTATGAAGAACAAAAGACAACAGATGTCACAGAGAGAAACATGGGAAGAAGAGAGAGGCATGATGAAATTCGAATTCCTCATTTCAATTCACTCCGAAATCCTGACTGTATCCTTGGCTTCCTGCTCATGAGTCCTCCCTGAAATTTCTTTTGTTTGTTTCTTTGGGTTGTTTGGGGGAAGCAGGTACTAATTACCTCCTTTCCTCATTCAGACTGACCTCAAACTTGGGCTCCTCCTCCCTTAGCCCCGCCCCCATGCTGAAATTATTGGCAAGTACCACCATATCTAGACTATTTTCATTAAGCAAGTTTATTTACAGTCCATACAGATGACTACTTTATGGTCCCTTTGAATGATCAGAATGAGAAATTTGTTTCTCATAGGTAACAAATAAAATGGCAAAGAATAAGACCGAGAGAGCTATGTATGGATGTATGAAACCAGATATGCATGCACTGTAAAATTAACCTAACTCAATTCAGTTATTTGACAGATTTCTTGTGCTGAATCCCTTTTCTCCTACAGTAGATCCTGACATCCATGTAACATCCTTAATGAGAACATTTTACATCAAGGCTACACTGATATGTGCAAGTGACTTTTGATGAGGTTCTTGTGGGATGTATTTTTGAAAACTTAATACTCCCAACATATGGAAATGGATTTCTTGAAACATCAAGAAAGGACTGCTAAGAAGGGACTGATAGATTCCTCTGTTTGTCCTTTTACATATGTACAGTATAATTCTTACTAATCTGCCCAGCAATGATCATCTCTCTACTGTAACTTACTATAAGGTGTAGCATGAATCTTAGAAGGTCTTATTAATAAAATCAAACCTGAGGCCAGGTATTGGGGTGAAATGCTGGAAGGTCAGAGAGACAGAACCAGCCACAGCTATCTCACCTCGCTGGATCCTCACCTGATCTTGTTTCCTCAGACTGGATGCCCCAGCCCTCATCCAGAATGGGTCTCAGCTGAACTGCTACTTCTTGAAAGCCTAAATGCTTAACCAGGCCAAATGTTTCTCCAGGGCAAATGCCTCTCCAGGGCAAATGCCTCTAGTTTCTGGTCCTCATGCTTTATATACCTTTCTGCTTTCTACCACCACTCCCTGGGATTAAAGGTGTGGCTTTCTGGGATTAAAGGTGTGTATCACCGTGCCTGGCCGTTTCCAATGTGGCCTTGAACTCACAGAGATCCAGAGGGATTTCTGTCTCTGGAATGCTAGGATTAAAGGCGTATGCTACCACTGCCTAACCTCTATGTTTAATATTGTGGCTGTCCTGTTCTCTGACCCCAGATAAGTTTATTAGCATACACAATATTTTGGGGAACACAATACCCCCACAATAAGGTCTAATAATCATAGCATTCTGAGTGTGTTTAAATTTTAGCACTTCAAAATTTTGATGCAGTTTTTCTAAAATTTCAAAGCTAACTTCTAAAACACCCAAGAAATAATTCTTTATTCTTTTTCCTTGGTTAAAATCAATCCACCATGAACTGTTTAAATGGGTATTTTAACCTTCATAGACTTCTCTGCTGAAGTCTGTCAAGATTTTTCACTGCCCTTCATCAATAACTCTCATGTAATAAATCCTTTTATGAAGCATTCTTCCTTTTACATAAAACTAAAGCCTCCATTACAACCTGCAGCTATTCTATACACCATACCTTCTTTATAGCACCATAAACTTGACTCTGTCAGTTATATAGCTTGTTAAAACCTTCAGTAAAACTGGACCCTTCGATACCTAAGTTAGAGAGTTTGGACATAATGGTGGTAAAACAATTGTCTTAGCTTCATGGGATAGGTTTGGGTAAACCAGCACCTTTGTAATGATATGGACTAAGGGAACTTGACTCTATTCCATCCCATTTGCTCCAATAACCATAGTATAATAAACGTATACTTCAAATTCTTCTCTAGTGTTAGAAGCAAGATCTAGAAAATCATTAAACAAAAAATAGTCATATTTTCCTAACAGCCTAAAAATGACTACCAAATTACTAGAATTAAATGAACCAAAAGTTCTTAACATTGCTTCTATTAAGTACACCATTGAGATAGGTGCATTCTTATATTATAAAATAAATTGACTCTGTACCAAAAGGATGGAACACACTCTAGATAGTCAAGTGACTAAAAGTGAAAATATATCTTATTTACTACTGTTTTCAAAAATAAAAGGACAGAAAGAACAATGAGTGAGACGAGGAAAGAAGGCATGTGTCCCCCTAAGCACTCCCTTAAAAAGAAGCCTGTACAAGGAGCAGGGCTGGCCAACAGCTCCCCTTTGTTAGAGGCTGAGGGCCATGCACTCCCACAGAGCAGTTCCTGAACTGACTGCACCAGATGCCTGGTGGCACTGATGCCTTTCCAGGACTCTTATCAACAGCAGTCTTTGTCCAAGGACTGACGAAGTCTGTGCGGGAACCATGTTTCACTTTGCTGCCGTTGCTACACAAGCGGTCCACTTCTTCCTCTCTCGCTTTCCTTGAGTGTCCACTGCGAGGCCTCACCTTGACAAACCTACCCAACAGCTTGCTGTATCTTCTACGCTCATCTTTGTCCTCACTGGCACCTCCTCCCCACACACATGCACAGGCATGCACGCGTGTGCACACACACATGCACACCATTTGTAGGTCGAATTCTACCGATTTGGCATCTGCTTCTCAAAGGACTCAAGCTGGCATAGAAAGTAAATACTCAGAAGAAAAACAGAAGTTATTTTTCCCTGGAGAAAAGGTATTTTTCTATCCATTTTTTTGTTGTTTTTTTGTTACCTAAAGATGAGGACTATGTGTAATTTGAAAATATTTCACTTAAGTAGTCAAATATATTTCAAAACTAGCATTTTTTTAATCAATGCTTGATATGTTTGTTGTGGCATTAAATTTTGAGACAGTTGTGAGATCAGATTTGACATAGCATGTAAGAGCTAAAGGCATTATTAAAACATATTTTTCACATCTACTCATTTATCTTTGAATGACTATTTAGAGAAAATATATGCTATTAATTACTAGGACATATGCCATAAACTATAGCAATATATAAATTACAAGGTGGTTGCAAAGTAAACTCCCTATCTACTATCAATGTAGTCAAAGACAAAATAGTAAATTATTTGAAAGAACAAAATATTGGATACAGAAGAAGAACACTTGCTGGCGTAATTATGTTCTCTTCTCACAAAAAAAGATTGGTTTATGTTCAGAAATAAAAAAAGAGAATACCAGCTAAACTTTGGGGCTATATTCAGTTTTACTTTGCTTGGTATTAGAATGTGTCACCATGATTCAGGATGGGAGGTGGGCTGAAGCAGGAGGACAGCTGCCACTTTTTGAGATTAACCTGACTGCACAGCAGGACCTTCTCAGGAAACAAAAGAGCAGAACAAAAGGTGGTAGAACATGACTATGCAACACTCTTTTTAACTCTAATTGCAATGCTGACTTCTATGACTCCATCTTTAAATGTTTCTGATCTCTCAGGCTTTTCCAACAGATTCAAGGATGACCGGTATGTTTGTCCTTCTGTGACATCACTTGGGTCACAGTCTCTGGACTCTATACCATCGTCTCCCTAGAGGCCTGTTGACATCCACCTACCTTTCATGTCCAGAGAAAACTATCTGCCTTTTGATCCCCAGTGGAAATGGTGCTTCCCTTCCAGATAACAGTCTCTATTCCATTTAGAAAGTTTGTGCCCTCCTAAATTTGAAACTATAATTTCTTTTGATAACTGTAATTTGCCTTAATAACCACTATCTCTTCCCTAATGATCGCTTCTTAACAATCATGTTTTCCCAGTTGTTGACATACAGTATTACCAACTTGAGCAGATCTTTAAAGGAAGCCAAGACATGGTCCAATGTCAACATCCTCAAGTATCTAAGAATATGTTTGTCTTTCTTCACATTTAAATAAAAAGTTGCTGAGATAATGGATTTTAAGTTATCCCCACCCACTTTCACTTAGAATAAAAACAAAAACAAAACACAAAACTCACTTCACTTTTATATGCCCATTGTGGAAGAGGAGATGTCTGAGTCTACCTACGTTGTTTTAGCTGTTTAGAGGTAAGTTGTAGATTTTCTTCCTCTTCTGGAATGTCACACTTTGGGCGTCTGTGTCCTTTCTCAACTGTCTTACTCAATCCACTAGAATGAGTCTGATTTCCTTTCCCCCTCCCATCCCCCTCTCTCTTGTCTTTCCTTGCTGTCATCTAAATCTCTCCCGAGAAACAGATGAAAAGGCACCTTAGTGTGTAAATTCCTGGGCCATTGTCGTGACTTACCTTTGAAATTATTTACTTGGTTTATTATGGTTTAAATTCTAATATCCAGCTCCCTCATCAATGTTAAAATACCTTGTTCTTTGTTGCTCTGTGCTCCTCCCTTCTTATGAAAGCCCAATCTGTTTTCAGATTCAGTGCCCTCCACTTTCCTTCTGAGGACACTCATTAGAATTTTTATTCATTGTTCCCTAAATTATCTGTTCTCTTCCATGTCATTTGCTCTCATTGTTTGCATTGAGCTTTCTATTTCATGCTGTCAATTTTCCTAAATTGTGCAGATCCTGCGTTTCCTGGATACACTGTGAGGTAGCCAGCAAAGGTCTCCCTGCACTGGGGTTATCTAGTTTTCAGGGAAACATCCTTCTCAGTGGGAAGAGTGATAAATATCTAGATCTCACATTCCAGACTTCCATGGTTTTCTGAGTGAAAAATCCTCCTCAGTGTATGAGGGCTCTATTTGTGTGCAATGCATGCATGTGATTATGAAGGTGAGTGTGTGTGTCCATGTCATATTAAGAGTCTGGGAACCTTGAGTGTCTCTCTTTACTGCTTCCCTCTTTATTGCCCTAAGATATGGTCTCTTACTGAACCAGAAGCTCATGTCTTGACTGTCTAACTAGCAAGATACGTATATTTACCTGTCGCAGCCCCGCAGTGCCTTGTTACAAGGGAGGAAGCCATGCCCAGATTTTTGTGTTGGTGCTGGGATTTCAATTCAGATGCTCATGCTTGCACAGGAAGTGCTCTTATCAACCAAACCATCACCACAGTTCTTCCACCAGGTTTTTCATAGAAGAGCCCAGGATGAGTTTACTAATCCCTGCATGATCCCATCTCCAAGTACATGATTTTTCTTTTCAGTACCACATGCTCTTAATTATTTGGTCGAACTCCCATTGTGTTCTTCTCTTTCCTCCTTTCCTTCCTATATTCCCCACTCTCTTATTTTCTTTATTTCTTCTTAAGGTCTTGATAACAGGTCCCATTTACCGGAATCTATCCCTTCTATTAGATTTTTACTAAATAGCTTGTTGCTTTCTCTCTTCAAAATTTTACACTTAATTTAGCACTTTTAATCAGTTGGGATCATACTCCAATCTTTATAACTGCTCCTTTCTCTTCTGTTGTTCACTGTAAGCATGCCTCAAATATCTACCAGTAACAAAGAGGTAAGAACAGACCTTTCCTGTCCAGCATAGTGGAATGACTCTGCTCACCTGGATAGCCCAGTTGCCTTATCTTGGTGCCTCACTGAACAGTGACTTGCAGTGATATTTCTGTGACAAAAAAAGGACAAACATATTATCATTGACTTGCTCTATCCACATAACCTTTTCCCCATGCATCTATGTCATGGGGTTTATGGTCAGCATTTCTTGCATTATTTAAATCTCTGGCTTGTCAATCTACCATGGCTGTCGACCACCATTTCCTACTGCTGTATTGAAGTAGGCAGTAGAAATATGTGGAAAGGTAGAAAATAAAGGAAAGTAGCAGAGGTAGTCTTTTTTTACTGTAGTTCATAGAGAAAAATGAAAATATTAATTCACTGATTCTGTATTGCCTTCGATTATCTCCTCTTGTAGCTCCTTAAATTCAAGTCACAAACATAAAGTTCATTCTCATTTAAGGTCTAGATAGGCACATCTCAGAGGAGGGAGGAAATTAATCAGGTTGGAGTTTGGAGGATGTATTTCTTCATGGTTTTGACATGACAATAGTTATCAATACCAAAAGTACATATTTTTACATGTAAATTAACTTTTGAAAAATATCAGTTTTAAGCCTTGGAAATGTAGATCATAAGCTTATTCCAAATCACTGAAAACAAATTGTCTCATCCAGAGGCTCCTTATCTTCCAGAGAGCAGCAGGATGTTACACACAGGGAAAATAAAATATTATCCAGCTGTTTTCTGCATTAGTACCTATCAAACTGAAGACAGTGATATAAGAAAAACCAGGAATTGAAGAATTATACACTGGGATTTGCAAGACATAATCAAAGTTTTAACAAGAGAAAATCTAGATACATCTAATTGATAGTCCATTTTTTGACAGGAAAGTCCAGGGCTCTGAGGACTGACTTCAAGGCACTTCCAGATTTAGTGCCATGTGCAATGGTATCTGGGAGAAGTGGCCTTACAACACATGTACTTAAGATGGAGACATAGAAGGTCTAACATGCCTATATTAGGTGACAGAGTGGTAGTCTGCCTAGATCCTAAAGAGAGCAATTCATTCCAGGACTTTATGGGAGGAACTTGTAGGTAGGAATGGACTTCCTAGGAGAGGGTATCAATACATAGATATCTGAGATCTCTTATTCACAAATTTCTTCAGGAGGCTCAGAAACTTTTGATAATTCTATGCCATCTCTCATGATCTTCCTGTTCCTTGGTTACATAGCTCCTATTACTCAAACCTTGACACTTTCTATGAGTGTAAGCAACAATATATTTGATAGGCAATGAACATATTTTAAATTATCCTTCATTTATAGATTTTATTCTATTGGAATTATTAAATCACACAGAATTCACCAATATAGATCTGAATATAGTTCTTTGAACATGGTGACTTACTTTTTTAAAGTAAGATCTTTGTTAGTATTTTGCTGTCTTAGCACATTTGTGTTTTCCTTGTGAATAATAGAGATGATTTTGAGTGTTTTACATATGAACTGAAATGAAGAAACAAATTGTCAAATCCAAATTACACCCAAGCTGCTTACCTTTCCCAGTGACAAACCTTACTAAAAATGTCAAGAATATAAGTCGTGGGGACCAAGTGACAAAGGAAGAGGGTTCAATACAGCTGATTCCAGGTTCTAGGAGCTTTGCTTTATACATCTGTGACCCAGATTAATGCATGATGTCTTTAGTAAGGAATGAGAGGCTAATTCACACAACAGGGGACACTAAGGGCTATTAAATACCTCCACTTTGTACCCATATATTTATATGGCTGATATAACATTGCCCAGAAGCAGAATTTCATATATCAACGGATACTAGACTTGTTGGTTAAAAGGAACCTTAAACCACGGGAATCCTAAGAAAATGCCATAGGTGAAATTCTCCTCCTGATAAATATTTACTTATTATCTAGGAGACAAGTTTTTAATTTGTTTGCAAGGCTTATCTAATTTCCCAATTATAATCTGACCAGTTTAAGCTCCAACAAATGAAGAATTTTTACAAGACCAGGAGAATAGGTATTTCTAAGATTCTGAGAGCTTTCTCATATTGTTTTCTCCCAAGTGGATTCAGAGACATTTACAGGACCTGAGCAGGATAAGCAGAAGTGAGAACCTTGGTCGCTGGTCCCCTGCTCTCCACCCTTCATTTTTGTTATTCCAAATCTATAATAAGCTAAATGATTAGTTCTCTCCTCCTCTTCATTCGCTTTACTTTAAAATTGATATTCTAATGTCTTTAATATAACTAAACAGAACGAAAATGATTTAGATTTTTTTAAATTTCATGACAAAATATAACTTTTTACATTTTCTAAAAGAAATTATGAAACCATGAAATCATGAAAGCCAGTTCTTTAGCTAGGTGTTAATTCAATCACCCTGTATTTTGGACAAAACCAATTATTTTTCTATGCATGAAAGGAATTCTGGAACTAGAATGGTGCTGAAAGAGGTTTAGTAACAGCAATATCAGGACAGGGCCCTGGTCTTCAGCCTTGTTCTTCTCCGTCCCTCTAGTAGGGGTTGGTGGATGCTTCTGCTCCAGACAACACATCTGTGTCAAGACGGAAAGGGTGCTTAGAATGGAGGTGCTAACTCCATTTTCCTACAAAAATTAAAAGTCTTTCTGGGACACATGGCAGAATACTCCTTCCATCTCATATTGAAATATATTTTACAGAATTCCCCATAAGGAGAAAACTAGATAAACATTTTGCCTTAGATTAGAAGTAATGTTTTCTTAAAGGAAATTTCATTTAGTTAGTTAAAAAGTAATGGTACTATTTAAGATTTGCCCTATAATTAACTTTGTCCCTGACAAACCCAAACATTTATTTCTATTATGACATTCTTGCACCCATATACTCAGCCACCAGTGCAATGTCTCATCAGATGCTATGACCTTATTGTCTAAGTAATTTACATATTTAAAGAACACATTGCTGTATGCAATATATACTTTATGTAGTGTGTGTGTGTCTGTGTGTGTGTGTGTGTGTGTGTGTGTGCATAGTTTGAGTTCTCAAGCAGATCCTGAAAATGTAGCATACAAGATGATATTGATAAGGGGCATTTGGAATAATTGTTGTCTTAAGTTCAGAGATGAGAAGGTTGGGTGAGAAGGTTCAGCTAAGATAGTTCCAGAGGGGTTGGCAGCACAGCCGTGCCCACAAGCACACCCCTATTAGCATGGCAAGATGATGTCCTCGCTGAAGGAAACCTGAGTGACCAGCAGCAACTAAACAAGAAAATTTCTATCATAACAAACAAAACACTATGATTGTAATGCCCTTGTCCTTATTGCTTAATGCATTTTATTAATACTGGTTACTTTACCTCAATAAAGGGCATATCTAAAGCTTAAGCCTTGTAAACATATAGAATTCTTAGAAAAAATGAAGCATATTGAGGCTGAACAAGGCAACCCAGTGGGGACAAGCATGGGGCCTGCCTGGGACTACATCAGGTCCTCTGTCTTATGTTATGGTTGTGTAGCTTGGTGTTCTTGTGGGATTCCTAACAGTATGAATGGGTGTGTCTCTGACTCTTTTGCCTGATCTGTGGACTGTTTTCCTACTTTTAGGAAGACATATTTTTAAGAAGCCCTTATTCTGAAGCAGATGAGAAAGTAATAGTTGTTTTCTGATTCTTCTCATATACTATGTGATAAGATCAGGAGAACTAGTGTTCTCTCAGTGATTAGCAGAACCCTTGATATCCTACAAAATATCCGTAAGCACCTCAATCCACACCCTGACAAAAGAGAGAAACATTTAAATCTTGTAAATCTTGTGTGTGTGTGCGTGTGTGTGTGTGTGTGTGTGTGTGTGTGTGCATAAAAGTATGTGCATGCGTGGGTGCATGCACACCCGCAAGGTGTGTTTCAGAGGACTCACATGAATGCACATGCAGGTGTGTGGGAGCCGGAAGTTTATGTCTGGTACCTTTCTCAATTTGCTCTCTACCGTTTGGAGACAGAGTCTCTCCCTGGGATGGAAGGCTCATTGAATATGTCAAACTGGCTGACCAGTGGGACACCGGGACCTATCTCTACTTCTCACACTGGGCTGACAAGTTCACACCACCAGATCCAGCAAACCATTCAGCATTCTAGCATGGAGGGGAGAGAGGATCACCAGCCCCCACTAGAATTAAGGAATTACTGGCAGTTTTTGGCTTCTAGTAGGGAGAGTCAGTTTTCCTTAAGGATGTGGCTCCTGATAGGTCAACCGTGCCCCACTGGATATCTGACACATGAATAGATGGGCAGCCCAAACTGGAGCTAGTGAGGTTTAAAAAGTGAAACAGACAAATGAACAAAACCCATGACATCTGAGTGTGTGCCTGGGAGGAGTTAGTGGGAGGAGGAGGGGATAAAATACACATTGTATTAAATTCTCAAAGAATTAATAAAAGAATTATATTAAAAAATCATGGATTCTGGGATGGAACTCAGGTCCTGCTGCTTGAAAGGCCAATAATTTATGAATAAGTTATTCCCTAAGCCCTAAAACATAGTTGTTGAGGCTCAAAATTAATCTGACAAGAAATCCAGATTTTTCCAGCCAAGTGCTTCCTAATTTCATTTCAAGAAATGTTCTGTACTGGCAGTCTATATTGTAAAACTTTGTGTGAGAGATGTATGGTTAATCATTTGTATTCTTTATATTTAATTGTTTGTGTTTAAAATTTTATTTTGAAGTTATTTATCTCATTTAATATTAGAAAATAAATAAATGCCCTTAACCTCAGCATGTGTTTTACTCAAAGCTACCAAGATGTTCTGACTTCTAAGAATCAACAAAGTACTGAAAGCTGGGGGTTCGTACGTCTTAGCACTTCAGTTGTGAGAATGCCATTGTTATTAGACACTGTGTTCCTTCACCTCTACTTAAAAATATGATTACTTGTAAATAAAATCTCTTTAAATCAACTAAGCAGTTTGTACTGTAGAATTTAATTCTTGCACTGAAAAACTGAGCAATTAGCTTAAGTTATGAGACCATTCATAACTGGTCAGTGTGGTGTAGCTAACATGAGATAGACGAGGGAATAGACAGTACCAATGCATGATGTATGTATGCATGAAAATGCCACAGTAAAATCTATTAATTTGTGCATTTAATATCCATTAATAATTATAATGAAAACTGGTCTTTGATAACAAATCAAGAACCTGTTTTCTAGTATTCATAGCAACAGTGATATTTGAAATATGTGGAACATAGAAGAAACCTATGGGTTGGTAAATGGATAAGTAAACAATAATAAACATACAATAATATATTGTTTAACTCTTAAAAGAAAATTAAAATCTGACATGCTGTAGCATGGATGATATTTGAAATTATGCTATTAGAAATAAGTCAAAGATAAAGTACACATAATTTAACGTACATGAAAAGCCTACAATAGGCAAATCCACAAAGGCAAATGTACTGTAGAGTTGATCAAGTGTGAGGATGGGACAAATGGGGACTTACTGCTCAATGGACATGGAGCTCCAGCTTGGAATGGGGAGAAAACTCTGGAAGGAATGTAGATGGACGCATAGTTGTCTCTGTATGGCTTGAACTGTACACATAAAAATAGCAGATGCACTAAGTTCTGTTAAATAGATATGAAATGGAATGGAAATTGATCACATTTAGAAAAAGTATAATTTATCATTTCTATATGATCATTCTTTTCTCCTAGAAATCTGACTATAGTGATATTGCATATATGAATTTATTAATATTGTAGTAATATCTACATCAAGAGAAAATGTAATTGGAAATTAAAGTTAAGAATAATTTTTAAATGATTTGCCTATTAATTTTATTCACCTAATTTTAAGTATTATGCATGCTCATTTTACTAAGTGACACCAATATTATTACTGCCACATTTTCTGAACCAGAATGACTCCAACTATATATTTTCAAATACGTTTATGCAGGTGTGGATAGAATTTTCTTTACTTTCTTCTCTTTGTAGCTTAGTTTTAAAAATACATTAAAACAGTGACAAAACACCACAGAGGACCTCACTTTGACCCGACATTTCAATAGGGACTTATTTAAAGTCTTCACGGGTAACTTTGACATTGGTAACTTGATTATAACTAAAAGCAATTGTGAAACCATCCAGGAATTCCCAGAACCTTTTACCTTGGCGTCTGACTATATTGCTCAGGTGCCGCAATTTTAAAATGAGGTTCTGCAGCTTTAAGATTCAGCGTGTAGTGTTATAACCTGAAATTTTATAACAACCGTTTCTTATGCATGCATGTTTATGTGGTTTATATGTTTTATAGTTCATGTATTTCCACTAGTTTGGCTATTTGTCCCTGTGCTTCCTCCAAATATGGTCTCAACAATTCTTGCTCATACAATCCCTCCTCTTTCTCTCTGCCAATTGGACTCCCAGAGCTCCACCTGGGGCTCGGCTGTGGATCTCTGCATCTGCTTCCATCAGGCACTGGATGAGAGTTCTATCATGACAGCCAGGGTGTTCTGCATCCGATCACCAGAGTAGGTCATCTCAGGCACTCTCTCGACCACTGCCAGTAGTCTACAGTGGAGGTATCTTTGTTGATTTCTGGGGACCTCTCTAGCACTCTGCTTCTTCCTATTCCCATGGGGTCTTCATTTATCATGGTATCTCTTTCCTTGTTCTCCCTCTCTGTTCTTGATCTAGCTGGGATCTCCCGCTCACCTAAGCTCTCTTTCCCCTGACCCTTGCCCTTCATTACTCATCCTCACAACCAGTTTGCTCATGTAGATCTCATCCATTTCTCTGTCATTGGGCGATCCCTGTGTC
>CABHPH010147952.1:37559-50328 GCA_902168325.1 Peromyscus nudipes | reverse complement strand
GGGGCCACAGAAGTGTTGAGCACAGCTACACCTTTATTTAGAGTCACTCTTTCCTTGGCTGATGTTTTCATGTACATGAAGATACAACTCCCATAAGTAATGGAGACAACAACCATGTGTGAGGAGCAGGTGGAAAAGGCCTTTCTCCGTTGTTGAGCTGAAGGGAACTTGAGGATGGTTTTGATAATGAATGTGTAGGAGAGGATCACTAAGATCAAGGTGATGACCAGTGTCATCACAGCCAAGACAAAAGCCATCAACTCTATTAAACGTGTGTCTGTGCAAGACAGCTGAAGGACAGAAGTGTCACATACGAAGTGATCAACAGTTTTGGAAGCACAGAAATCCAGCTTGAGTCCCAAGAGCAAAGGGGGGAAGATAACTAAGAACCCAGTCACCCAGGAGCTGATGACCAGCAGGTGACACACTTTACTGTTCATGATGATGGGGTAGTGCAGTGGTCTGCAGATGGCAACATAGCGATCATAGGACATGGCAGCCAGGAGGTAGAACTCTGTGGTCCCTAGCAGAAAAAAGAAGAATAATTGAGCTGCACAAGCATTGTATAAAATCATTTTCTCTCCTGAGAGAATGCTCGTCAGGAACCTGGGGATGCACACTGTGGTGAATGCAATTTCTAAGAATGAAAAATTCCGGAGGAAGAAATACATTGGAGTCTTGAGGCGGGGATCCAGCAGGGTGAGGAGGATGATCACTAAGTTCCCCATCAGGCTCAAGATGTAATTGAAAAACAGAAACAGGAAAATCAGAATTTGTAGCTGAGGGTCACCTGTCAGTCCAAGCAAAATGAACACTATCTCCACAGATTGGTTCTTCATTTCTCTTGTTTCCTAGCAAATCTATAGAAAACACAAAACTAATATCACATCCAGGAAAAATACTTTTTCCTTTTCATCCATTAAGAATTATGTATCCATACAGTTAATAAATGCACAGATATTTTCAGAAATCAATATTCAAGTCACTCTTTGAAATGTCCTCTACCACATTTCCATGCTTGTCAGAGCTCTGAGATTTTTGTGAGGAGTCATGTATAGCCTACTTGCCCATTTATGAGTCATTTCAAATGCTTATATGCTTCAATTGTATTCACCTGTTGCTCTCTATTCAAATTTTCATTCTAAATTCATATTCAAAATTTAGTTTTGTTAATATCTCATATTAATTGCCAACTCACTATTAATTGATTTAATATTCTACAGAAATTATTTAATTTGCATTGACCACAGTCACTACCATTTTAGAAATACATGTACTAGAATAGGAAATTTCTAAGAAGGCATTATTATAGAAGAGATACATCATATATTAATGTAAAACAAGCACCTTCTATGCTAAGCATGATGGTGATTAGGCTGAAGCAGTGACTAGCACAAGTCTCAAGGCTATAATCAGCTAAACCCACAAGAAGCACTGTCTTTCCTGAATGGTTTCCCATTACAGTCTTCTGGCTTACATCAAGTTTGAATGGGAAAAAGAAGTCTATCTGAAAAATAAGAGTGGTAATTATTGTGTGTGTGAGAGAGTTAGAAAAGTGATGTTTCAGATAAGTATTGCAGCCACCTCCTGTCTTACAGTTGCATATGTTTGGACAGCACATGACTCATATCTTTGGATGGATAAAGCATTTTTTAAAGCATTTTAAAAAGATTTTTATCCCACATTTATAGTTCTAGCTTTTTAATTTATTTGACTAAGTAGAAACCCCATTTGAACTTTTTTTTTTTTTTTGGTTTTTCGAGACAGGGTTTCTCTGTGTAGCTTTGCGCCTTTCCTGGAACTCACTTGGTAGTCCAGGCTGGCCTCGAACTCACAGAGATCCGCCTGGCTCTGCCTCCCGAGTGCTGGGATTAAAGGCGTGCGCCACCACCGCCCGGCTCCATTTGAACTTTTAAATACTATGAAATAGAGCCAAATCACTCAGTAGCAGCAATCTAAATTTGGCAAGCAAAAGACATATAAAAAAAAAAAAACCTAGCCTAAGTCAATAATCAGAATGCTCAATATACTTGTTAATTGCTTTTTGTCTCATGGTTCTGAATCCAGAGCCTTGCACATGTTGAGCAATTCTAAGCAATTATTGGGCTACAGTGCTCTTGTCCCAACTTATAATTTCTTTTGTGGGTTTTGATATAGTGTTTCAGATAGTTAATAGAAACACACAGAGAATGATTTTAATTTTATATCCTAAAAATATATGTATCTTTGTGAATATTTCTAACGCTTTTCTTTGATGGCATGTCCCTGAGGTGCCACTTACTTCACAGTACATTTTATTAGTAGTTATTTTAATAGTGATTCAGGCAGTAGAGATAGTTGATCTCCTTATTAATAAAACTTAAAAAAACATATAGGATTTAATAAAGAGCCAAAATAATTATAGTGGAAGCAGAGATATATAAAACTACCTTTGTATTATGGTTAAGGAAATATAAAGAAAGAGAAAAATTCATGGAAACCGAGCAATAAATGATATATGAAATGATAATAAGAAAAATTAAAAGATCAAAACTATATCTGTAGTTGTGTAGATAATAATAAAATTGGCAAAAATACATAATATATGCTAAATATTTCTATTACTAATGCCTACCTCTTTGCTCATTTCTTAAATTATAAGAACGTGAATATATTTTTAAGTCAGAAAATGGGAATCTCAATAAAATAAGAGATTACATCAGAAATTTCATGTTCACAGTTAGTGGCTGCTTATGAGATGAATTTTGGATATATGGATGTCTTTATCAAAATAATAATATTGAAATATCAGGTCAACTATCAGTTATTAACAACTAATGATTAAGTATGTAAAAATCAGTATTTTAATTATTCTATACATGGGACAAAGGACTTAAATATAAAAGTATGTTCAAGTTTGTGTTTATGCCAGAAGATCAAAGTGAGAGTGACTCTTTTCAGAAGTCATAGCTTTGAAAATTCAGTTACATAAAGTTTTTTAATGAACTTTTAAATTTCTTATTAAAACCTAAGTTACAAATGTTTCTTCTAATAAGATCTAGTTTTCAGGGCTGATCCTTGCTTTGGGAACTCTTTTCCATCTGTCTTTATATAAAATATTTCTGCAGTGTAGTTACTTTCAAGCATAGTTGTTAAATGTTTAATAAATTTGTGCAAAAAACCCCCCAGAGATTTAGTAAAACGTTCAAGGAAAACCTCTTTCTTGGTTGCTTTTGCTATTTCAATAAAGAAGTCAAATCAATTTAAAATGAACACCCTAAGATCATATCTTCCATCTTGAAGATATTAACAAAACTAATTCCAATCTTTCAACCTTTAATGAATAAATTAATTTTTAAAAGCTGAACACATAAAAATACAAAGAACTAAATCAAATTGGAAAATGAGATACTTTCCCATTGACAGTAGACAGATAGACCTGAGTAAATCAAAGAACAATAATAGTTCTAACATGTTTTCTTTGGAAATAATACATGGATTCCCCCTCACGTGTCATATCTTTTAAGTCATAAAACTGTTGGATGAAGAAAAAAATGTTCCTGTTTACACAGGTCATATCAATGACAACACTGAATCAAATGCACAATCATGTAATGGAATTCCTTCCCACCAAGCTACAGATTTGTCGTACCTCAACTATCACATTACCACATATTCTTATGGTGAAAAAAATAATATACAAAATAAAATAACACAAGCTAAGGAATGCAATTATGTTCATTAGATGAAATGTCACAGAATATTTAAAAATCAAAGACTTTCATTTTAGATAATAAGTGTATTGATTGTTAATATTTCACCACTATTTACAAGTCAAATGTGAATGGTAAAAGCACTAACCCTTTGACTGTTCTGCAGCTTTGTCAGTAAGGTGCATGTGCAGATTTGAACAAGCTTTTTGCACATAACCTAATCCATCACCCTTGTGTGCAGAGAGCATTGATGATCCCTATCCTCCCCTGGCACCTCATTTTACCTCAAAATACACAATTGAGCAAGTGCTTTTTTATATTTACTATTCTTAATCAATTTATCCAATTTTAATATAAAATAAACCACATCACCTCTGTTCTACACTTCAATGCAGTTCACCTGTGAGATGTTATAAACCTTACTTAATGTGACATACATTACTATATAAAAATTTACTGTCTAATGAGACCATGGTGGATTTACTTCCTAGTGTCCTACAGGAAAATCTCACAAGAATGAAGAGTCCTCAGAGTAACTGAGATCCAAGAGCATCATTTCCTGAGGGATTTCAAATTGTATGATACAGAAGTACTTTTTAGAAAAACAGACCTATGTA
Organism: Peromyscus nudipes; assembly: GCA_902168325.1. NCBI lineage: Eukaryota > Metazoa > Chordata > Mammalia > Rodentia > Cricetidae > Peromyscus > Peromyscus nudipes. The sequence goes on along the minus strand of CABHPH010147952.1, from coordinate 46,019 downwards.
TGTGTGTGCATGTGTATACACTCCCCACACTTCTTTTACTACTCTTAATATTGCTTCCAGAGTATTGCTAATAGATTGCAACAATATTTGAATGCTTATCATGAACCCATGTTTTGAAATCACCTTTACATAATTCTGAGTTTATTTTAATACGATATGAAAGATGAAAAGATAAGCCTGTTTTAGTCACATTGACCTTAAGAGAAATGTGGTACCCTACAAACATCTGGTGTCCGCTTGGTTTATTTGCATAACACTGTACCCTGTCAAACACACAACAGGTTAAGGAGTCATTTCAAATTTAGTTACCGCTGTACCTTGTAGTCCTTCTTTGTGAACATGTATTATAGTTCATTTAGTCACTTCTATAAGATAACTACCATGACTTTTCCTTAATTTAACATTATGGCAATGAATAAAATTATTGGAACTTGTTTTTCTAAATGTAATTTTTATAATGTTGAATGTTTCTTAAGCTGGGATTGCTCATTCAAAATAAATACTACATTTATTTGTTCACTACCTCAAATTTGTTTTCTACATGGATTTGTTCAGTTCCCAAGAACAATGCATTATTCATATTTCTCAACATCACAACAAGCAGAGTGGGGCTTTTATTATTTTAAAAATTGTATGTATTGCAGTGATAGTTGAGAATCATTTTATCTTTTAAAGGTTCTTTAATTTTTGAGATTATAATATAATTACATAATTGCCCCCTTCCTTTCTCTGTGTAAATCCTTTCATATAACTGTTCTTGTACTCCTGAACCTCCACCTGGGGCCTGGCTGTGGATCTCTGCATCCACTTCCATCAGTCATTGGATGAGAGTTCTATCACAACAGTTGTGGTGTTCGGCCATCCAATCACCAGAGGAGGTCAGCTCGGGCTTTCTCTTGACCATTGCCAGTAGTATATTGTGGAGATATCTTTGTGGATTTCTGGGAGGCTGGAGAGATGGCTCAGTCGTTAAGAGCACTGATTGCTCTTCCAGAGGTCCTGAGTTCAATTCCCAGCAACTACATGGTGGCTCACAACCATCTATAATAGGATCTGATGCCCTCTTCTGGTGTGTATGTGTACATGCAGATAGAGCACTCATATACAAAATAGAAATAAATGAAACCCCAAAAGGAAATTTAGGGGCTGGAGAGATGGCTCAGAGGTTAAGAGCACTGACAAGGAAACATCTAAGACGCCCTTCAGTTCTTTTTCTGTTGGCCATGTACTACTGGGCATGTAACCTACTATTAAGAGTAGTTTGTTTCCACATTGGGACTCCTTTGGAGAAAATTAAGTAGTCATTTCCAAGTGATTACCAACTGGAGATTGCTTCTGGGTTCACCTCTTTTTTTTTTCCAGCTCTAGGATGCCAACTGGTACAGATCCCTGTAGGCCCTGTACATGCTGTCTCAGTCTCTGTGAGTTCATATGTGCATCAGTCATGTTGACTGAGAGGTCATTTGTAGCTAGAGTTTTCCTGCCTGGCCCACAGTCAGGACAAATCTCTGTTACCCGCCAGTCCCACAGCCGCTCAGACCCAACCAAGTAAACACAGAGATTTATATTGTTTAAACTGTTTGGCCTAACGGCTCAGGCTTCTAGCTATCTAGTCTTACATCTTAAATTAACCTATTTCTATAAATCTATACCTTGCCACGTGGCTCGTGGCTTACCGGCGTCTTTACATGCTGCTTGTCATGGCGACGGCTGGCAGTGTCTCTCCCACTCCTTCTTCCTGTTCTCTCAATTCTCCTCTCTGTTAGTCCCGCCTATACTTCCTGCCTGGCCACTGGCCAGTCAGTGTTTTATTTATTGACCAATTAGAGCAGTTTGACACACAGACCATCCCACAGCAGTCATTCTTCTCTTGGTGTCTCTTGCACTCTTTCTACATCATCTTCTTCAAGTTTCCCTGACCCCTGAGTGTGGAGATTTGATGGAGACATCCCATTTACATCTGAGTATTGCAAGATCTCTCACTTTCTGCATAACATCTGGCTGTGGGTCTCTGTATTTGTTCCCATCTGCTGCAGTAGGTAGCTTCTCTGATGATGGCTGAATCAGGCACTTATTTTTGAGTATAGCAGAATATCATCAGGAGTCATTTTATTACTATGTGCTTTTTGCCTGTTTTTAAAGAACAGTAGTATTTCATTTCTCCTAAGTCTCTGGGATGTCTAATGTTAGGTTATTGGTAACACAAGCAGTATCATGTATGGGTTTCACTTCATGTAATGGGCTTCAGTCAAATAAAATATCACTGGTTGTCCCCACAAGATTTGTGCCACCATTCCTCTAGCATATCTTGCAGGCAGGACACCGTGGGAACCCCTGAAAAGCCCATGCTCTTGCAAGGGTGTCTTAGTTAGGGTTTCTATTGTTTCAATGAAACACTATGACTACAGAGTAAGTTGGGGAGGAAAGGGTTTATTAGGCTTACACTTCAGCATTGCTGTTCATCACTGTAGGAAGTCAGAATAGGAACTCAAAACAGGGCAGGATCCTGGAAGCAGGGACTGATGCAGAGGCCATGGAGGGGAGCTGCTTACTGGCTTGCTTATCCTTGCTTGCTCAGCCCACCTTCTTATAGAACCCAGGACCAGCAGCCCAGGGATGGCACCACACACCATGGGATGCTTTCCCCCCATTGATCACTACCTGAGAAAATGCCTTACAGCTAGATCTCAAGGAGGCATTTCCTCAGATGGAGATCCTTCCTCTGATGACTCTAGCTTGTGTCAAGTTGACACACAAAGCCACCCAGTACAAATGCTGCTGATTGCTGGAGAGCATGCAAAGAGATACCATTATAAATGAAGATATCATGGGAATAAGTAGAAACAGGGTGCTAGTGAAGTTCCCAGGAATCCACAAGGATGATCCCACTGTAGCCTACTAGCAATAGTCAAGAGAATGTCTGGACTGGCCTACTCAAGTAATCAGTGTGGTGATATTGTGTTCCCCAAAATATTGTGCACCCTAATAAACTTATCTGGGGTCAAAGAACAGAACAGCCACTACACAGACATAGAGGCCAGAAAATGGTGGCGTATACAACTTTAATCCAAGTATTGAAAAGGCAGAGATCTGTCTGGATCTCTGTGAGTTCAAAGCCACACTGGAAACAGCCAGGCATAGTGACACATGCCTTTAATCCCAGGAAGTGATGGCAGGAAGCAGAAAGGTATTTAAGGTATGAGGACCAGGAACTAGAGCTTGGTTAAGCTTTTAGGCTTTTGAGCAGCAGTTCAGCTGAGATTCATTCTGGATGAGGACTCAGAGGCTTCCAGTCTGAGGAAACAGGATCAGCTGAGGAATAGGCAAGGTGAGGTGGCTGTGGCTTGTTCTGCTTCTCTGATATTCTAGCATTCACCCCAATACCTGGCTCTGGGTTTGATTTTATTAATAAGACCTTTTAAGATTTGCGCTACAAATTAGAATAGTGAATACCCTGTCATCATAGAGCCTTCATCCAGTGACTGATGGAAGCAGATGCAGAGATCCATGGCCAGGTGCCAGGCAGAACTCCAGGAGTAGGATTCTATGAGCAAGGGACGTTGAGATCGTGATGAGAAAACTTTGCAGAGACAGCTAGCCAAACTAGTAGAAATGCACAAACTGTGGACCAATAACTGTGTACTCCACTAGGCCCTCTGGATAGGTGAGACACTTGTTTAGCTTGAACTGTTTAGAGGACCCCCAGGCAGTGGGATCTGGATCCATCCCTGGTGCATGAGTGGGTTTTGGGGGCACAGTGCCTATGGTGGGACACCTTGTGCAGCCTTGGTGCAGAGGAGAGGGGCTTGGACCTGCCTCAACTGAATATACCAGGCTTTGCTGATTCCCCATGGGAATCTTTGCCTTAGAGGAGGTGGGAATAGGGAGTTGGTTTGGGGAGAAGGCTGGGGGTGGGAGGAGGGAGGAGAGGGGGATCTGTGGTTTGTATGTAAAAGGAATAGAAAATTTCTTAATTAAAAAGAAATGAAACACAGAACAAAACCAAAAACAAACAGACAAACAAACAAAAAAACCATCTGCTACTGATTTTTCTCCACAACTGAGGGTAAGGCCCTATTGCTGAAGAAAACATCTACACAAATCACTGAACCTGGAGTGGAGCTGGTGCCTACTAGAGTCTACCCTACTGATTAGTGTCCGTGGTACTGGAGGTGTCTCCACTAAACCAAAGGAGACTCTTTGTTCTGTCCTGTTCTGATTTGTTTGTTTGTTGTTGCTTCATTCATTTCATTTTATTATTATTTTTATATGACCATTTGTTTTCTAAACAGAAACAGAAAGCGTGTGGCTTCAGATGAGAGGTGAGGGGGGAGGATCTGAGAGCAGTAGAAGGAGAAAAAATATAATCGGTTATATTACATTGAAAAAATCAATTTCCTATAAAAGAAAAATAGAGACAAAACCAAAAAATAAACACTGAAATGTGAAAAGAACAACATTGAAATATTAGCATAGATTTATGAAACGTTTTATGAAATAAGGTACATAGATGGAAAAGTATTAGTGTCTATTACTGTTACTTTTTGAAATTCTGATAGCAAAACAAAAATTAACTTTGGGGTCCCCAGTGGGAAACCAATCTCCTTGGTTTTATTGATTGTAGCTTGGTTAACATTGACTTAATAACCAACATCTACAGGATCCACAAGCAAATACATACCATATTTTTCTTTCTGGGTCTGTGATATATCACTCAGGATGATTTTTTTCGAGTTCTAGCCATTCATCTGTGAATCTCATGATGTCACTTTTGTTTAATGGTTAAGTAATTCCCTATTAGGTAATGCACCACATTTTCTTTATCTGTTCTTTGGTGGAAGAAGGTCTAGTTTGGTTCCAACTTCTGGCTATTATAAATAGAGCATCAATGAAAATTTTTGAGCAAGTGTCTATTGGTGAAATTATTAAGGCCACTCCACGTAGTTAAAAGGAAGATTTATTTAGAGGGTAACTTACAAATGAAGGGATGGGTAGGTCGCGGGGTCTAGGGAAGGTGTATTGCAGTCCAGCGGTGTTCTCTGGAGCTCTGCTGGGTCCACCTCCACCATCTCGGTCCTGGAACAGAGAGAGCGCGAGCTGGCCCATTTGGCTCTCAGGTCTCCAGCTCCTCCCTTCGCCCCGCCTTGTAGGTGTGACAGTTGCAGAAGCCTCAATGGGGGTTGGAACTTCCAGATCAAAGCTGGAATGGCTACCCACTACAAGTGTCCTTGTGGTAGGGTGAAGTATCTTTTGGGTATATGCCAATGACTAGAAAATATGGATCTTGTGGTAGATTTCCATCTTCCTGAGGAAATGCCACACTGATTTCCATAGTGACAGTACAAGTATGCACTCCCACCAGTATGGAATGAGTGTTCCCCTTGTTCCATATCCTTGCCAGCATTAGCTGTTTTATTGATCTTAGCCATTATGAATGGGTTTAAGATGAAATCTGAAAGTAGTTTTGATTTTTGTTTTCTAGACAGCTAAGGATGTTGATCATTTCTTTAAATGTTTCTCAGCAATTTAGTATACCCTTTTGAAAATTATGTTTAGATCTGTACCCCATGATTAATTGGTTTTTTTTATATCTACTTTTTTAAAGTCCTTTATATATGTTAGATATTAGCCCTTTATCAAATATCTAGTTGGCAAACATTTTTTTTTCTCCTTTGTAGGGTAACTTTGTCCAAAGGACAGTGTCTTATGCCTGGCAAAAGCTTTTCAAATTCATGTGGTCCCATTTATTAATTGTTTATCTTTGTGCCTCTGCTAATGGTGTTATGTCAGAAAATTTCTTCCTGTGGCAATGAGTTCAAGGCTATTCTCCATTTTTACTTTTATCAGATTTAGTATATCTGGTTTAAAGTTGAGGGTTTTGATCCATTTGAAATAGAGTTTGGGAGGCCTTACCTTCTTGTAGAAGGGAATAAGGGGTCGGGGGAGGGGTGAAGGGGTGAGAGGAGGGTGATATGTGAATGGTATATAAAATGAATGATAAAAATTCTTAATAAATAAAAAAAGAAATAGAGTTTGTGAAGGGTGATATTGGGATGAGTTGGAGAAGGAAGTATGGAGGATAAGATCTTTGTGATCTGTTCAGGATGGGGGTCAGAGAGGAAAGGGAGAGCACTACAGGTTTCTTGCTACACAGCTGGGATGAGAGGAGGGTGACTGGATCTCAGGAGTAGTAGGAGAGATCTGGGTCCACCTTCAGCTAACTTGTTGCCTTGGGATGGGTGACTCTGTTTAGCAGGGGTACCAGCTGGAGTTGGGGGGTCTGGAGAGCAACAAGTGGGAGGAGGAAGGCTAGAAGTGGAAGATGTGTGAGATCCACAGGGGATGGGACCAGGAAGACAGGGAAGGCTGCCTATGATGTTCTGCTGAAGAGCTGGGGCTAATACTGGAGGATTGGGTCTGGGAAAACAGGGAGAAAGGTCTGCTGGCAGCCTACCTTGTTGGAGGTCTTATATTGGAACTCATTGCAAAAAATGTAAACAAACTGAGTCCTAATTTCCAGCTGAGGTGGGTTCTAAAAGGAGCAAAAGAATGTGGAATGTTCCCTATTCAAAATTTTCAATCTTATTCACCAGAGAAAATTTCATAAGCTTCTCTGCCCTGAGAATGGAACCTCTAAGATATAATGGAACTGTTTTTTTTTTTTATTATGAATTTTGAAGCTGGAGTTTTCTCCAGTCCCACCTGGGCCTGCAGCTGCTGAGACCCAAATAAACACACAGAGGCTTATATTAATTAAAACTTCTAGGCCACTAGCTCAGGCCTACCACTGACTAGCTCTTACACTTAAATTAACCCATAATTCTTATTTATGTTTAGCCATGTGGCTTGGTACCTTTTCCCAGTTCTGCCTTCACATCTTGCTTCCTCTGTGTCTGGCTGTCCACCCCTGACTGAGCATTCTTGTTCCCAGTATTCTCCTCTCTGCTTGTCCGCCTATACTATACTTCCTGCCTGGCTACTGGCCAATCAGCGTTTTATTTATCAACCACATTAGAGCAACACATTGACAGCATACAGAGCCATATCCACAGGAGAATTGTTCTTAGCTAGCAAGTGTTCTTTTTATTTTTCTATAAAGACATACTGGAAAGACAGAGTCTTTTAGAGCCTGAAGGTTGTTCATACTCTTACTCCAATTGAAGTAAATTATTCATTCTTGTAGTTTGGAAAACTATTGAGACAAAGGAAGGAAAGTTGGCTATGACAAGAGCACAGTGGCCACGCTGCTACAGAAGATCAGAGCAGGTTCACGGAGAAGCATGGGAAGCTGAAGCATGTAAATTGGAGACAGCTAAGGGCAGACATACACTGCCAAGTGTGCTGTTCTTTTCCTATGAGAGTCCAGAAAGGCGAGACTAAAGAAGAATCACCAAAGACCCCAGATGGAGAGGGGTAGTGGCACAACATGACCAGAATAAACAGAGGGGAACAATTCATTGTGGTGTCCTCTAGGTGCTCACAGGGGCACACTAGTCCAGCACTAGTGTTTAAATTATTTTATATTACTCTATTAAAATACATAATTAAATTTGTGAAAATAGACATAATCTGAATTGACAATGACATTTTATCTCCTTATTTTAGTTTAATACATAGAAATATCTTCAAACCAAGGTACGGATGAGGAATACATAGAATTAATTTTTTGGGTTACCATTACCCTCAACATCTACAAGTCATAAACCACTAAAATAATTAGTACAAAACTCAGAGTTTAATTATTTTAAGCAAAATATCGTCTAATTAAGCTAACAGAATAACACTTTTTCAGGGAAATTTTTACATCAGATTTCTAAATCTTTGAGATATATTATGACATTGATCATAGGCTCCATATTTTCCTTATTCTTTCAGAGTTTGCTGGAAGTGATGTTTTCTCCTTTAGTATATCTTTCAATTACTAAATTTTCTTTTTTTTTTCTTTTTTTTTTTATTTCGACACAGGGTTTGTGTGTGTAGCTTTGCACCTTTCCTGGAACTCACTCTCTAGACCAGGCTGGCCTAGAACTCACAGAGATGCCCCTGGCTCTGCCTCCTGAGTGCTGAGATTAAAGGCATGTGCCACCATGACCCGGCTCAAATTACTGTCTACAGTGATAATTCCAAATATGTTACATTGAAGCCATCATTCTATCTGTGTCTCTTACAGTGAGAGTAATCCATGCAAAAAAGCTTAACTTGTAAAATCTAGCAAGCTTCAGTTGAATAAACATTCAGTACATGAAAGTTCATGAGAATTCCCCTAAAAACATATAATTTAATATTCTGATTTTGAGAAAGCACTTTCATCCCTCTCAGTTAGGAAGCTGTGCTAAAAGAAAAACGCAGAAGCACTCAGACAGGATTCGAAAACAAGTGATTAAAACACTCAACAGTGAATTGTCTTAGATCACAACTAACACATTTGAGAGTAGTTCATGTTTCAACAAGGTATTATTT
>CABHPH010147952.1:0-37159 GCA_902168325.1 Peromyscus nudipes | reverse complement strand
AATTGAAAAACAAAAACAGGAAAATCAGAATTTGTAGCTGAGGGTCATTGGTCAGTCCAAGCAAAATGAACACTATCTCCACAGATTGGTTCTTCATTTCTCTTGTTTCTTAGCAAATCTACAGAAAATACAAAAGTAATATCACATCCAGGAAAAATACTTTTTCCTTTTCATCCATTAAGAATTATGTATCCATACAGTTAATAAATGCACAGATATTTTCAGAAATCAACATTCAAGTCACTCTTTGAAATGTCCTCTACCACATTTCCATGATTGTCAGAGCTGTAAGATTTTTGTGAGGAGTCATGTACAGCCTACTTGCCCATTTATGGGTCATTTCAAATGCTTGTATGCTTCAATTGTATTCACCTGTTGCTCTCTGTTCAAATTTTTATTCTAAATCCATATTCAAAATTTAATTTTGTTACTATCTCACATTAATTGCTAACTCACTATTAATAGATTTAATATTCTACAGAAATGATTTAATTTGCATTGGCCACAGTCACTACCATTTTAGAAATACATGTACTAGAATAGGAAATTTCTAAGAAGGCATTACTCTAGAAGAGATACGTCATATATTAATGTAAAGCAAGCACCTTCTATGCTGTGTGGTGGTGATTAGGCTGAAGCTGTGGCTAGCACAAGTCTCAAGGCTGTGTCGTCAGCTAAACCCACAAGAAGCACTGTCTCTCCTGAATGGCTTCCCATTACAGTCTTCTGACTTATATCAAGTCTGAATGGGAAAAAGAGGTCTAATTGAAAAATAAGAGTGGTAATTATTGTGTGTGTGAGAGAGTTAGAAAAGTGATGTTTCAGATAAGTATTGCAGCCCCCTCCTGTCTTACAGTTGCATGTGTTTGGACAGCTCATGACTCATATCTTTGGATGGATAAAGCATTTTTAAATCATTTTAAAAAGATTTTTATCCCACACGTATAGTTCTAGTTCTTTAATTTTTTTGGCTAATTAGAAAATCCACAAAACTCGGACTTTTAAAATTATGAAATAGAGGCAAATCACTCAATAGGAGCAATCTAAATTTGATATTTAGAAGTACAAATAAAAAAAACACACCTAGACTAAGTCAATAATCAGAATACTCAATATACTAGTTAATTGCTTTTTGTCTTGTGGTTCTAAATCCAGGGCCTTGCACATGCTGAGCAATTCTAAGGAGTTATTGGGCTACAGTGCTCTTGTCCCAACTCATAATTTCTTTTGTGGTTTATGATGCAGTGTTTCAGATAGTTAATAGAAACACACAGAGAATGATTTTAATATTATATCCTAAAAAATATTGTATCTTTGTGAATATTTCTTACCCTTTTCTTTGATGGTGTATGTCCCTGGGGTGCCACTTACTTCACAGTACTTTTTCATTAGCAATTATTTTAATGATGATACAGGCACTAGAGATAGTTGATCTGCTTATTAATAAAACTTACAAAACCTATACGATTTAACAAAGAGCCAAAATAAATATAGTAGAAGCAAAGAAATATAAAACTGCCTTTGTGTTATGATCAATGAAATGTAAAGAAAGATAAAAATACATGGAAGCTGAGCAATAAATAATATAAGAAATAATAATAGGAAAAATTAAAAGATCAAAACTACATCTGTAAATGTGTAGATAATACTAAAATGAGGAAACATTATATAATATATTTTAAATGTTTCTATTATGAATGCTTACCTCTTTGCAAATTTCTTAAGTCATAATAATGTAAATTTATTTTTTAGTCAGAAAAAGAGAATCTCAAGAAAAAAGAGATTACATCAGAAATTTCATGTTCACAGTTGTTGGAAGGACTGCTAATGAGATGAATTCTGGATATATGGATGTCCTTATCAAAATAATAATATTGAAATATCAGGTCAACTATCAATTATCAACCACTAATAATTATGTATGTAAAAATCAGTATTTTAATTATTCTATAGATGTGACAAAGGATATAAATATAAAAACATATTTAAGTTTGTGTTTATACCAGAAGATCAAAGTAAGAGTGACTATTTTCAGAAGTCATAGCTTTGAAAATTCAGTTACATAAAAGTTTTTGAATGAACTTTTAAATCTTATTACTAAAACCTAAGTTACAACTGTTTCTTCTAATAAGATCTAGTTTTCAGGGCTGATCCTTGCTTTAGGAACTCTTTCCCATCTGTCTTTATATAAAACATTACTGCAGTGTAGTTACTTTCAAGCATAGTTGTTAAATGTTCATTTAAATTTGTGCAAAAAAAACCCCAGAGATTTAGTAAAACATTCAAGGAAAACTTCTTTCTTTGTTGGTTTTGCTATTACAATAAAATAGTCAAATCAATTTAACATGGACACACTAAGATCATATCTTCAATCTTGAAGATATTAACAAAAATATTTCTAATCCTTCAACCTTTAATGCATAAATTAATTTTTAAATGCTGAACATATAAAAATACAAAGAACTAAATCAAATTGGAAAATGAGATACTTTCCCATGGACAGTGGCAGGGGTCTTTAGACAATATTCTAGATACATAGACCTGAGTAAATCAAAGAACAGTAATAGTTCAAACATGTTTTCTTTGGAAATAATACATGGATTTCCCCTCATGTATCATATTTTTTAAGTCATAAAACTGTTGGATGGAGAATAAAATGTTCCTGTTTACACAGGTCATCTAAATGGCAACACTAAATCAAATGCACAATCATGTAATGAATTCCATCCCACCAAGCTATGGATTTGTCCTATCTCAACAATCACATTACCATGTATTCTTATGGTGAAAAAAATAACATACAAAATAAAATAACACAAGCTAAGGAATGCAATTATGTTCATTAGATGAAATGTCACAGAATATTTAAAAAATCAAAGACTTTCATTTTAGATAATGATTGTATTGATTACTAATATTTCACCACTATCTACAAGTCAATGTGAATGGTAAAAGCACTAACCCTTTGACTGTTCTGCAGCTTTGTCAGTAAGGTGCATGTGCAGATTTGAGCAAGCTTTCTGCACATGACCCAACCCATCACCCTTGTGTGCAGAGAGCATTGATGATCCCTCCCTCTCCTTCCCTAGCCCCTCATTCTACCTCAAAATACACAAGTGAGAAACTGCTCTTTTATATTTACTATTTGTAATCAATTTATCCAGATTTGATATGGAAATAAACCACATTGCCCTCTGTTCTACACTTCAATGCAGTTCACCTGTGAGATGTTATAAACCTTACTGAATGTGACATACAGTACTATATAAAAATTTACTGTCTTAAGAGACATGATTAATTATTTTCTAGTGTCCTACAGGAAAAATCTCACAAGAATGAAGAGTCCTCTGGGTAATTGAGATCTAAGAGCTTCATTTCCTGAGGGACTGCCAAATTGTATGATACAGAAGCGCTTTTTATAAAAACAGACCTATGTATGTGTGTGCATGTGTATATACTCCCCACACTTCTTTTACTACACTTAATATTGTTTCCAGAGTATTGCTAATAGATTGCAACAATACTTAAATGTTTATCATGAACCCGTGTTTTAAATTATTGTTACATAATTCTGAGTTTATTTCAATATGATACAAAAGATGAAAATATAAGATGAAAAAAGATAAGCCTGTTTTAGACACATTGATCTTAAGAGAAATGTGGTACCCTACAAACATCTGGTGTCCGCTTGGTTTATTTGCATAACACTGTATCCTGTCAAACACACAACAGTTTAAGGAGTAATTTCAAATTTAGTTACAGGTGTACCTTGTAGTCCTTTGTTTCACAAATCTTAGAAGGTCTTATTAATAAAAACAAACCTGGAGCCAGGTATTGAGGTGAATGCTGGAAGATCAGAGAAGCAGAACAAGACACAGCCACCTCACCTTGCCAATTCCTCAGCTGATCCTGTTTCCTCAGACTGGAAGCTTCTGTGTCCGAATGGATCTCAGCTGAACTGCTGCTTAAAAGTCTAAAAGCTTAACCAGCTCTAGTTTCTGGTCCTTATATACCTTTCTGCTTTCTGCCATAACTTCCTGGGATTAAAGTCATGGGACATCATACCTGGTTGTTTCCAGTGTGGCTTTGAACTCGCAGAGATCCAACTGGAATGTTAGGATTAAAGGCGTGTGCTACCACTGCCTAACCTCTATGTTTAATATTATGGCTGTTCTGTTCTCTGACCCCCAGATAAGTTTATTGAGGTGTACAATATATCAACCACAGTCTTTCTTTGTGAACATGTATTATAGTTCATTTAATCACTTCTATAAGACAATTACAATGGCTTTCCCTTAACTTAACAATTATGGCAATGAATAAAATTATTGGAACTTGTTTTTATAAATGTAATTTTCATAATGTTGAATGTTGTAAGTTTAGACCTTTAGAATAAGTTCCTTAAGCTGGGATTGCTCATTCAAAATAAACACTACATTTATTTGTTCACTACCTCAAATTTGTTTTCTACATGGATTTGTTCAGTTCCCAAGAACAATGCATTATTCATATTTCTCAACATCACAATAAGCAGAGTGGGCTTTTATCATTTAAAAAATGTATGTATTGCAGTGATAATTGAGAATCATTTTATCTTTTAAAGTTTAATTTTTGAGATTATAATATAGTTACATAATTACCCCCTTCCCTTTCCTCTATGTAAATCCTTTCATAAACCTGTTCTTGATATTTTCAAATTCATGGCACTTTTTTAAATTGATTGTTGTGACATGCATATTATTATGGGCATATACAATATGTTTGTACGTACAACCTGCTCATTCTGTATAATGTTACTTGTATGCATGTTTTCAAGGCTGACCATTTGGTAGTGTATAAATAATTGTGTGTTCTTCCTTGGGAAAGACTATTCCTCATGCTTTTAGCATTCTTTAGTTGCCCATAGTTCTTTATATAGTGTTGAAGCCTCTTGGGCATTCCCCAGTCCACAATAACAAAACTATTATTGTTGTCCTGGCTCAGCTCATGTTTAGTCAGTCATGTTGGTGAGACTGTCATCACAGAACTTTTTTCAGATGACTAATGGAAGCAGATGCAGAGATCCACAGCCAATCACTAGACAGAGCTCCAGAAGTCCAGTTAAAGAGAGAGAAGAGGGATTCTATGAGCAAGTATATCAGGAACATGATGAGGAAACATGCAGGGACGACTAAACCAAACTAGAGGGAATTCATGAAAGTTGGATCAATGGCTGTGGAGCCTACACGGGACTGGACTAGGCCCTTTGCGTGGTGAGACAGCTGTGTAGCTTGATCTGCTTGGGAGGCCCCCTGGCGGTAGGATCAGAATCCATCTGATGCATGAGCAGGCTTTGTGGAACCCACTACCTATGATGGGTTGCCTCTTGCAGCCTTGAGGCAGGGGGAAGGGCTTGGACTTGCCTCTACTGAATATTCCTCCCCATGGGAGGCCTTGCCTTCTTGTGGGTGGGAGTGCGGGGTGGGTTGGGAAGGGGAGTTAGGGGGTGGGAGAAGAAGTTAAGAGGGGAATCTTTGGTGTGTAAAATGAATGAAAAAATTTTCTTAATTAAAAAAAAACTATTCATTTTATGTAGTCAAAACTCTCTTTGTCTTCCTGCTTGAATGTGAGTAGTTATAAGTATTTTCCTTATATTTAACTGTTGATGAAATTCGCTTGTGTTTTTTCTTTTTCTTTTTCTTTTTTTTTAAAAAGATGTAGTGTTATATCTACACACAAGAGAATAGGGCATCAGGTCTCACAGGATTATAGTTATAGATGCTTGTGAGCCACCATGATGGTGCAGGGAATTGAACTCAAGACATCTGGAAGAGTAGCTAGCACTCTTAATTACTGAGCCATCATTTCTCCACCCCCACTTTTTCTATTAATACTGTTTAGTTCCTCCACACACTTGAGTTTCTCAACCTATAGTTAATTATAAAACAAGTAAAATAAGTACAATTTATCTCTTTTTAAAATTCCTTACTGTTTCTCTTAATAGTTTTAGTTTAAAATCCATTTTTAGTCCTACAACTTTCAAACATTTCATTTGTAGAATTCCATTTGTCCTAGACCCCATTTATAGAATTTCAGTTTTGTTTCCATTGATTTGGCTGTTCATGCTCCTTTAGCTTGCTGTGTTCACTGTGGACATGATACCATCCCTGACAATTACAGGTCTTCTTTTCAGCCTTTCCTTACAATACTTATAAAATATCTTTCCAAAGGTGGTGAGATCTCAAAAAGTTCAATTACAGGAAAGAAGTATGCTTGCAACCAAGCTTGTAAAACAGAAAATTGCTTTTGTATTGCAAACAATGGTTAATTGTCCCTATATCATTTAGAGTACATGAAATATTTATTCAAACATTTCAAGTTGCTTGACAAGAAATTATAATGAACAAAATCATATGCAATTTGTCTCAAACAAGAGAAATTTCAGATAAAAAATCAGAAGTCAAAGATAAAAACTAATTTCAGAGTCCATATAACCAAAAGTTCATAAGACTATACTAGGAAATTATATGATATAACATCTTAACATTGGGAGTGAAAAATTTATTTACACGCACATAAGCGACCAAGAGGGAATAAGTACTCTATTTTTCATTTTCATTTTAATTCATTCTCTATAAATTTCATATAGGTATACAATGTCTCTTGATCATATCCATCCCTCATTCCTCCATAACTTTCCGGACCCTCCATCACATCTCCAAACCAGCTTCATGTCCTTCTTTTTCAAGTATTTATTTATTCATTTCTTGAGTGTGTTTCATTTTTTCTTTTATAGAAAATACATTTTTTTCTGACCTACTATATTCTAATTATGGTTTCCCTCCCTTTATTCTTCCAAGTTCTTCCCAAACTCCCCTTCCATCCATAGGGACCCTACTCTATTATGCATCTCATTAGAAAACAAACAGCCTTTCAATGGATAATAATAAAATAAAATTATAAATAAGATAAAATTTAAGACATAAGAAGAAAATAAATCCAACAGAAGGAAAAGACTCCAAGGGAAAAAGAAACCACAAGAAACATATGATGCAGAGACCCACTTGTTACCACACTCAGGAATCTCATTTAAACATTAATTCAGAAGACAAAATATATACACAAAGGACCTATCAGATAAAAAGAGAAAAGAAAAACAAACAAAAATAAAAAATAAATTGAAATTGAAAGAACATGCCCTGACAGGCCATAGTGAGACAAGGAAACGTCTAAGATGCCTTCAATTCTTTTCCTGGTGGCCATGTACTACTGGGCATGCAACCTACTATTAAGAGTAGTTTGTTTTCCCATTGAGACTCCGTTGGAGAAAATTAAGTAGTAATTGCTAAGTGATTACCAACTGGAGATTGCTTCTGGGTTCACCTCTTTTTTTTTCAGCTCTAGGATGCCAACTGGTAGAGATTCCTATAGGCCCTGTACATGATGCCTCAGTCTCTGTGAGTTCATATGTTCATCAGTCATGTTGACTGAGAGGTGATTCTTCTCTTGGTGTCCCTTACACTCTTTCTGCATCATCTTCTTCAAGTTTCCCTGATCCCTGAGTGGGGAGGTTTGATGGAGACATCCCATTTAGATCTGAGTATTGCAAGATCTCTCACTTTCTGCATAATGTCTGGCTGTGTGCATAATGTATTTGTTACCATCTGCTGCAGGAGGAAGCTTCTCTGATGATAGCTGAATAAGGCATTCATCTATGAGTATAACAGAATACCATCAGGAGTCATTTTATTGCTATGTGCTTTTTGCCTGTTTTTGAAGAACAGTAGTGCTTTATTTCTCCTAAGTCTCTGGGATGCCTAATGTCAGGTTATTGGTAACACAAGCAGTATCAGGTATGGGTTCCACTTCATGTAATGGACTTAAGTCAAATCAAATATCAATGGTTATCCCCACAAGATTTGTGCCACTATTCCTCTAGCATATCTTGCAGGCAGGACACCATTGCAGATAAAATGGTTTTTGACTGGGTGGTACATTCTGTCTTTGGTACCCTGAAGAGTACCTTCTTATACCAAAGACTCAAGCACATAGTGGTGAAGCTTTCATGCAGGCATGGGTTGATTTCTCCATGTTCAATGAGTTGTGTAGGTGTTGTCTTCAGCAATAGGGCCTTCCTGTCAGTTTGTGGAGAGCAACCTATAGTCTTGTCAACAGTCTGGGGTTTGTGGCTTTGTTATTTCTTTCTTTCCTTCTTTTTTTTCCTGTTTGAATTCCTATGGACTCATTTGGCCAACAACCCAAATAGATGCAATCCAATTCCAGTACTGAAAGCTTCATTTGGATGCAAGTTATAGCCAATTGTCATCCCCATTTTTGGATTTTTTTTTTAGATCACCTTCCTATAGGTATATATTTTAAGAGGCTTCTTCTATATTAGGTGTACATAAGACTCCTCAAATGAGCCTTCATTTAAGCTGTTTTCCAATATTGCCAACCTTATACCTTCTTCCTTCTTCCCCTTCCCAGTTAACCCTTCCATTCCAGTGCTCCCTAACTCAAACATAAATATCTATTCTATTTTTCCCCCTAAGGAATCTATCTGTCTCTCCTGATTCCTTACTTTATGGATTGTAGCTTGGCAATACACAGCCACCATAATTTACCAAGAAACAGAAAATGCAACAGAAACCAAGGAAGCAAAACCCATCCCACAAAGACAATACCAGTTATGAGCATCTAGAAGTACAATCATCTCAAACCCAGATGCATAGACACTATTGTAAAAACACAATCAATAATGGCAGGACAATAGGTCTTCACAAGACCACAGCAACCCTCCATGGCAGACCCTGAGAGATGAAATAAAGTTGAAGCACAAGAAAAGGATTAAAAAATATCTATCAGGAATATGTTCAAGGTCCTTAAAAAGAATTTCAATAACCCCTCAATGAAGACTGTGAAAACAAAAACAACAGCGGAATGAATTTATGAAAACAGCTCAGACATGAAAGTGAAATTGAATCAATAAAGAAGACACAAACTTATTAAATTCTGGAAATGAAAAATTTAGAAAATCCAACAAGAGCATCAGAGACAAGCCTCACCAACAAGCTAGAAGAGATATAAGATGAAATCTCAGCCATTGGAGACAAAATAGAAGAAATGAATAACTTGGTGAAAGAAAATGTTAAAACTTAAAAAAAATTCAGGCACAAAACATCCAGAAAATCTGGGACACCTTAAGAGGTCTAAATCTTTGAATAATAGGAATAGAGGAAGGAGAAAAACTCAGGTCAAAGGCATAGAAAATGTTTTCAACAACATCATAAAAGAAAATTTCCCCAACCAAACAGAGTTGTCTATCAAAATATAAGGAACATATATACAAGAAATAGACTGTACCAGAAAAGGAATTCCCCAGGACACATGATCAAAACACTAAATGTACAGAACAAAGAAAGAATACTAAGAGTTCCCAGGGAAAATGACCAATAACATATAAGCAGACCTAATAGAGTAACACCTGACCTCTCAATGGAGACTCTAAAAGCCAGAGGGCCTGGAGAGATGCTCTACAAACTCTCAGATACCACAGATGCAAGCCCAGACTACTATACCCAGTAAAACAGTCACAATAGATGGAGAAAGACATCTCACAATAAAGCCAAATGTGATCAATACAGACAGCACTGGAAGGAAACATTCAATCTTAAGAGGTTAACCACACAGGGACAAATAAGGTCAGGGCAGCAAATCAAAAGTGAAGGAATTAAGACACACACACCACAACAAAATAACAGAAACAACAAGTGCTGCTCATTGATATTTCTAATCATCAACGGTCTCAGTTTCCCACTAAAAAGAAACAGATTAAGAGATTGGATTTGAAAATATGATCTAGAGAAATAGTAATAGTCATCAAAAGTCTATTAACCACAAAGGCCCAGGACCAGAAGATTTATTGCAAAATTTTACCAAACATTCAAAGATGAATACTCCATAAATTATTCCACAAAATAGTAGAAGATAAATTGCTCAATTCATTTTATGAGGTCACAGTTACCCTGATGCCAAATAAAGACTCAACAAAGAAGAGAATTACAGACCAATTTCCCTTATGAACATAGATAGAAAATCCTCAATAAAGTACTTGCAAACCTAATACAAGAACATATCAAAAAGAGGTTTCATCCCAGAGATGCAAGAATATTTCAACATAAGCAAATTTATTAACATACTCCACCAAATAAACAAACTGAAAAAACAAATACGACATTATCACTTCATTAGAATCAGAAAAGGTCTTTAACAAAATACAACACTTCTTCATGATAAAATTCCTAGAGAGACTAGGGATACAAAGGCCATAACTCAATATAAAAAAGGAAGTTTACAACAATCCCATAGCCAGTATCGACTCAAATGGAGAAAAACTCAAAGCATTATTAATAAAATTAGGAAATTAACCCTTTCCATTCCTATTCACTATAGTCCTTCAAGTCTTAGCTAGAACAATAAGACAACTGAAGAAGATCAAAGGGACAATACAGACACTAAGAACAAAACATTAATAAATGGGACTGCATGAAACTGAAAAGCTTCCCCATGGCAAAGGATGCCATCATTTGGAGGAGACGGGAGGCTACAGAATGGCAAAATATTTTTATTAACTACACATCTAATAGCTAATATCTAAAATGGATAAGAACTAAAAAACTGGAAATCAAGAAAACAAACACCCTAATTAAAACTGGGGTACACATCTAAACAGATCTCAAAAGAGAGAACTCACATGACTGAGAAGCACCTAGAGAATTCTGCAACATCCTTAGTCATCAGGGAACTGCAAACCGAAACTACTTTGATATTTCATCTTAGACCAGTCAAAACGGCTAAGTGCAATGAAGCAAATAATAGTTCACGCTGGTGAGGATGTTAAGGGGGAACTCTCACCCACTGATAGTGGGAGCGCAAACTTGTCAGCCACCATGGAATATCAGCATGGCAGTTCCTAAGAAAGCTGTGAAAGGATCTAACTCAAGATTTACCTGTACCACTTTTGGGCAAAAAAATAAAGGAAGCTTCATCCTACTGTAGAGACACCCACTTAGCTATGTTCGTTCTCACTTGGTTTATTTTTGCCAGAAATTGAAAACAGCCCATATATCTTCAATGGATGAACAGATAAAGAAATGTGATACTTTTTATACAATGGCACATTAATCAGCCATTAAAAAACAAAATCAAGAAATTTGCAGGTAAATTGATGGAGCTAGAAAAAAATCATCCTGGGTGTGGTAACTCAGACACAGAAAGACAAATATGGTATGTATTCACTTATATGTGGATGTTAGCTGTTAAGTCTTCAACCACAATCTGTGCAAACACCAGGGTTAGCTATAGTTGTGGGACTAAGAGGGAAGGATGGCTCTCCCTTGGAAGGGGTAATATAATAGATTGCTATGGATGAAACTGGGGGGGGTGTGGAACAGGAGAATCAAATGGTGAGAGGAGGGAAGGGGGGATTGAACAAGGAAATGAGGGGAAGGATAGCTAATACTAAGGGCCATTTGAGGGGTTGTATGGAAACCCCATATAGTAGAAGCTTCCTAAAATTGAGGATGGCAGCATAAAATCATCAAATATTGGGGACAATGGAGTCTCACCAGTACATCTTTTGTCATCAAATGAAGCTTTCAATCCTAGGAATGGATTACCTTTAACTGAGTTGTTGACCAAAGGGGCCCCACGGGAACCCCTGAAAAGCCCATGCTCTTGCAAGGGTGTCTTAGTTGGGGTTTCTATTGCTGCAACCAAACACCATGACCAAAGAGCAAGTTGGGGAGGAAAGGGTTTATTAGGCTTACACTTCAGCATTGCTCTTCATCACTGAAGGAAGTCAGGACAGGAACTCAAAACAGGGCAGGATCCTGGAAGCAGGGACTGATGCAGAGGCCATGGAGGGGAGCTGCTTACTGGCTTGCTTACCCTGGCTTGCTCAGCCCTCCTTCTTATAGAACCCAGGACCAGCAGCCCAGGGATGGCACCACACACCATGGGATGCCTCCCCTCATTGACCACTACCTGAGAAAATGCCTTACAGCTGGATCTCAAGGAGGCATTTCCTCAGCGGGAGCTCCTTCCTCTGACGACTCTAGCTAGTGTCAAGTTGACACACAAAACCACCCAGTACTAATGCTACTCCACAACTAATGGTAAGGCCCTATTGCTGAAGAAAACATCTACACAAATCACTGTACCTGGAGTGGAGCTGGTGCCTACTAGAGTCTACCCTACTGATTAGTGTCCGTGGTACTGGGAGGTGTCTCCACTAAACCAAAGGAGACTCTTTGTTTTGTCCTGTTCTGATTTGTTTGTTGTTGCTTCATTCATATCATTTTATTATTATTTTTATATGACCATTTGTTTTCTAAACAGAAACAGAAAGCGTGTGGCTTCAGATGAGAGGTGAGGGGGGAGGATCTGAGAGCAGCAGAAGGAGGAAAAAGTATAATCAAATGTATTGCATGGAAAAACTATTTTTATAAAAGAAAAATAAAGACAAAAACAAAAAATAAACAAACACTGAAATGTGAAAAGAACAACATCGAAATATTAGCATAGATTTCTGAAATGTTTTATGAAATAAGGTACATAGATGGAAAAGTATTAGTGTCTATTACTGTTACTTTTTGAAATTCTGATAGCAAAACAAAACCCAGTGAGTTTTGATCCAACTAAAAATTCTCATTAAGAGGACTTGATTATTAAACTAGTTTTGTTTCACTAGTGAACACACACACACACACACACACATACACACACACATATCCTTCTTTGCTCACCTGTTTATGTGCATCACACACTTATGTCTGAAACAAACAGTTAAGCAAGTTTGAAAATAATAAATACATAGATCACATTTTTATTTAGTAATCATTCACAGATCATCTTTCATCAGCTCAAACAAAAGAAAAAAAGCTAATCACAAATTATCTCTCATTAGCTCAAATACTGCAAGCTAACCAAAGATTTTAAGGCATCAATTACCTATTGTGTTAGTAATTTTCAAAATTAACCGTAGTAACATTGTCAAAGGATTGACATATGGTGAGCAATGCCTTGGGGGACTGTGAGAGAGGCTCCAGAGGGAAAAAGGCAGAGGGTTTTTACCTCAGGTGGATTTTGTTCCCTGGATTATTCTTGGATGTGACTTCATGCCTTCTGTGACAAACCTTTACATTCAATTTATAGGATATGTTTATTCTTGTTGGATATTAGATCATAGTTATAGAATCCACTGTGGTCAATATACAATGAATAGGACCTTCTGCCTTGCTTTCACATTTTCCCAGATACATCTTTCAATTACTTTGTCCTGAGAATATTCTGATAAATGAGTGCTCCATTAATATTAATAAGTGCCTAGTGGTATTTATTTACATATTTCTCTGATCATTTTTTTCACCCTGTGAACTCAAACAACCTTCCTTGGATCATGACATTCTTTGTTTCATTCATATACAAAAGTACAATGAAACTGAAATAAGATTGTCTACAGCATTAGACTATAGTCTGCCCCATTCTTCCAGATCCTTAGATCCAACACACAAGATCTGCACAGGTTGGCTGAAAAGTTGACAATTAATCAGTAAGCCTAACACGTTTCTTTTAGATATGGCTAGAACCATTTGTAAATTATAACTGAAACTTTAGCCTTAAAAATACTTTCCATAAAATATTTACAACTATGATTATGTATATATCATATTCAAGGATGAATATATACATTCGTATATGAAAAACTACAATAGTGGATAAACTCTGCTATAATTTTCTTTAATTAAAAATACTACATTTTAAAGAATTTGTTCTGTCCATGTGACTGTGTGTGTATGGGAAATCGCAGCAACATCTCTGACGGAGATCCAAGGAAAACTTCCAGGAGTTGTTTTGTTCTATTTTGTGGGTCTGGGATCAAACCAAATGTAGTCAGGACTGGCTACAAGGGACTTCTCCTCCTAAGCCACCTTGTTGGCGTTTAGTTTCTTCAAGTAAAATATGCATGAAAATTAAAAGGAAATAAATAAAATTTCATATTAAGTATTAATTTTAATGTGCTGGTGAGAAATTATCACAATTACATAATAGAGTTATAATCTTCCTATCAAATAATACATCAAATATAATATAATGTGAAACGATATTTCATAGTCTTAACTAGCTTGAATTTAAAAATTTACTTTTTAATTTTTAATTTTACTCTAGAACAATCTATATGATGGTGTTTTCTGCTCATCTCTTTTAAGAGAATAAATTATCAGAAAATTAAAGACACTAGAGGACAAAATATATTTTCCTTCTTCAGTACACAACAGTTAGGATGGCAAGTCATATTTCCTGTTCACTTAAAGATGTTTAATTGACTATGATATTAAATGTTTTCAAAGAAATCCAGTGACAGTCATTACCTGAAACATAGCAGTCTATATTGAGGAATAGAGGAGGGGAGAAAGGAGAGAGAGAGGGAGAGATAGAGATGTGTGTAGAGATGTGTGTGTGTGTGTGTGTGTGTGTGTGTGTGTGTGACAGAGAGAGAGGAGGGGGGGCATCTAGGGCTAATATTCTAGTTTATTCAGGTCATCTAGCTGAAATGTCTGATTTCCTTCTCACTACTTTTACAATCATGATCCAGTTTCAAAATTGAAGATCAATCATTGGAGTAAGTTTCTTTACATTCTATTACTATGTCCATTGCTTTGATTTCTGTTCTTCCTTATGCTCTGTTGACCTTCTATTCCAATACCACTTCATCAGAAAGTTTGATATTATCAGGGTTTGAAGTAAAACATTGTAGTTATTAATTACTTTTTATTTATGTTTGAGACAAAGTCCCACTATGTAGCTCTGGGTGTCCTGGAACTCACTACGTAGATCAGGCTGGCCTCAAATGTATAGGGATCTGCCTTCCTTTATGTATTGGTGCAGAAATTAACCTTTTATCACATCACACCTGGCCTCCATTGTGGTTTCTTATGCTTCCAGTACCAAGAAAAATGAATCTTGACATGTAAATACAGTTTTAGAAAGTTGTATAAGGTAGTAGTACTAAATCTGAGGTATAGGTTCTAGAGATGGGAAAATAACCTTAAAGAGAAAAATGCTTTCAAGGTTAGATAAATATAAATTAGTAAATAAAGCAAGTGTAAATTAAAAATCTTAAATTTTTCTCTATCCTATGCTTACATTTTCCTGAACTGTCTTATGAAGAGGTTGACAACATGAATACATGGCCTGCAAAAGTAGAGCGTTATTTGGTAAATGGATAAGCACAGTGTATTATCAGATAACATGAAAAATTATAGTTGGCACATTTTCCTCTCACAAAAATATTAAAATCTCTAGCTAACATTCCGTTAATGAAAAATTAAGGAACTGGGGATATAGTTCAGTGTCAGAATGCTTGACTAGTACAATGAGAACCTGGACTTGATGAGAGACAGCAGAGGAAAGAAAAAAAGAGAGAGCGGGAAGTATGAACCAAGATATTAACAAGTAGATGTAGATAGCTGTATATATTGAAATGGCACTATTAATGAGCAAAATTGATTAGACTTATGTAGCTAGTAATGTGAGCATCTAGTATGAAAAGTAATGATATGTACTTATTGGGAAAACTTCTTATCTGGAATCTTCATCATCAGACATGAAGATTCTTACATTATAGGCTTGACATCCTATAACAATTCTTTTTGCCTTAAGGATATTACAGTAATTATTTTTTTATTAAGAAAATTTTTATTCATTTTACATACCAATCACAGACCCCCCCCCCCACTCCTCCAGCCTCCCCTCCCATTCCCTCCTACAAGATGGTAAGGCCTCCCATAGGGAGTCAGCAGAGCCAGTAATTATTAACAACCTCTAACATATATATCATTCCTAAGAGAGGTCACAAGTAATTAAAATGAGACATCCAAGTACAAAGTAAACTTATTTAAGATAATATCAAGAACTGTTTACAGGAAACATTTGGATTCTATAACGGGTGTTAGAATGAGAAACAGAAACAGGACAAAATATTCCCCAAATAGTGAGGAGAACTGAGGCAAGGTGCTGGTAGACCCATAATCTACTCAGCAGCCACGAGGAGTTCTGCTGTCAGAACTGTGCATGCCATCCCAGTGGACAAACATGGCTGAAGAGACCATCGCTTACTGGACATTCCATCACATTCACAGAGTCATGAAGGCATCTCTTTAAAGCTTCCCTTATGTACACAGATTACCTCCATGGCAAAAAGAAAATGTAGGAATTCATGCATCTAAACCACAGAAATAACACTACTATTACTTAATATCATTCATTTATTCTACTTCAATCATACATACCAATGATTCCACAAAATATTCTGGAAAATGTAGAATTCACATTAAAGTCAAATCTATGATTAAACTTTCAAAGAGTTGTATCACTCATCATGAGTACCAGGTTATTTTTAAATGAAAGGAATTTAGTTCTAAATTATCAATACAGTAAAAATTATTATCTTATTTTCTTTTTTTTTCTTTTTCTTTTTCTTTTTTTTTTTTTTGGTTTTTCAAGACAGGGTTTCTCTGAGTAGCTTTGTGCCTTTCCTAGAACTCACTCTGTAGACCAGGCTGGCCTCGAACTCACAGAGATCTGCCTGGCTCTGCCTCCCGAGTGCTGTGATTAAAGGTGTGTGCCATCACTGCCTGGCCCTATTTTCTTTGAATGAAAATTTAAAGATGATTAATACATCAGTGTTTTAATTGAAAAAAATTATCAAAAATGCATACCTAGCCGGAAACAATTTTTAACTTTTTCTTTTTTTAATTAAGAAATTTTTTATTCATTTTACATACCAATCACAGATCCCCCTCTCCTCCCTCCTCCCACCCCCCAGCCTTCACTCTCAACCCATCTCCCATTCCCACCTCCTCCAAGGTAAGACCTCCCATGGGAAGTCAGCAGAGCCTGGCACATTCAGTTGAAGCAGGTCCAAGCCCCTCCCCCTGCACCAAGGCTGTGCAAGGTGTTCCACCATAGGCAATGAGCTTCTAAAAGCCAGCTCATGCACCAGGGATGGATCCTGATCCCACTGCCAGGGAGCTCCTTAAACAGGTCAGGCTATACAACTGTCTCACCTCTGCAGAGGGCCTAGTCCAGTCTTGTGGAGGTTCCACAGCTATTGGTCCACAGTTCATGAGTTCCCACTAGTTTGGTTTGGTTGTCTCTGTAGGTTTCCCCATCGTGATCTTGATTGTCCTTGCTCATAAAATCCCTCTTCTCTCTCTTCGACTGGACTCCTGGAGCTTGGCCTGGTGCTTGGCTGTGGATCTCTGCATCTGCCTCCTTTAGTTACTGGATGGAGGCTCTATGATGACAGTTAGGGTATTCACCAATCTGACTTCCCGAGAAGGCCAGTTCAGGCACCTTCTCCACTACTGCTAGTAGTCTAAAGTGGAATCATCCTTATGGGTTCCTGGGAACTTCCCTAGTACCCTGTTTCTCTCTATCCCCATGATGTCTCCCTCTAACATGGTATCTTTTTTCTTGCTCTCCCGTTCTGTGCATGTTCCAGCTCAACCATCCTGTTCCCTTACGTTCTCATCCCCCATCCCCTACCCTCCATTGCCCCCTTTCTCACCCCCAGTTTACTCATGGAAATCTCATCTATTTCCCCTTCCCAGGGTGATCCATGTGTCCCTCTTAGGGTTCTCCTTGTTAGCTAGCTTCTCTGGAGCTGTGGGTTGTAGTCTGGTTATCCTTTGCTTTTCCTTTTAGAATCCCAATTATGTGTGTTAAAAAAATCCAAAAATATAAACATTTATCTGAAATACACATATTCAAATACCATAAAGATGCAGAGATGTAGGCACAGTTATACTTGGACCAGACTTTCCATATTTAACATATTGACCAAGCTACTGATATGAACACAGACACTGCACTCCTCTCTGAATGTATCTCACTTTAAACCACAATATATGATGTGCTTTTCTCACCTAGTAAGACAATCTTGTAGATGATTTCATTAGCAAATGTTTTGCAGGTATATTTGTATTTTTGTGTTTAAATCCTCTCTTTACTGTATTGATGTTGTCCATGCATTGAATCATTTTTTATGTATTGCTCACACTGACATATAAAATGAATCAATCCTAATCTTACGTAATTTTCTTTTTTTCCATTTATTTATTATGTATACAGTGTTCTGTCTGCATGTATGCCTGCGGGCCAGAAGAGGGCGCCAGATCTCCTTACAGATGGTTGTGAGCCATCATGTGGTTGCTGGGAATTGAACTCAGGACATCTGGAAGAGCAGCCAGTGCTCTTAACCACTGAGACATCTCTCCAGCCCAGTTTTCATGCACTCACTTCTTGAATCAAAACCTAAAGAGATGATGAAAATTCTCATGAGAATTTTAGATTTATAACACATTTCCCAAGGAAATAACACTTTCCATGTTATCCAAATGTACTCCCCAGACAATCTGTATTTTTAAAAACAAAATGTACTTTAAGAAACTATACTATTTCCAGAGACTTGAATGTAGATTGCTCTAAGAAGTGTCCGCCATATCATTTAAGAAAGCAGTTATTAGTGAGACTTCTGAATTAATCTAATTATTCATGTGCCTATATTAGGCTTATGTAGTTTCTCACAGCTCTTATACTCACTGGTTAAATCTCCGGGCTCCCAATTCAGTTATATGTTTTTAATAATGTTGACAATACAGTTAGTCTAATCAATTTATTTAGACCATAGGTTATGTGTCAGATATAGTCTTGTTCTGTGAAGAGAATAGGCTGTTGAAACTCTTGGGAGGTGTTTTGCTTGAAAATGCATGGAGGAATGTGTAACTGGGAAGGAATTGGAGTGGTCCATATTGTCCCTGTTATCTTGACAAAATCTTCTAGTGAAGGCTATCATATCCATCAGTATCATATTCAGTCAGCTAAAGATAACTCTTGAAGCCATTTAGGCATGCATGAGAAGTATGTTTCTTGTCTTAGTCAGGGTTATTGCAAACACCATGGCCAAAGCAACTTGGGGAAGAAAGGGTTGACTTGGTTTTCATGCCCTGAACCTCAGGCTATTGAGAGAAGCCAAGGCAGGAACTCAAACCTGAAAGTAACCTGGAGGCTATAGCTGATGGAGAAGCCATGGAGGAATGCAGCTTACTGGCTTGCTCATCATGGCTTGCTCAGCCTGCTTTCTTACAGATCCCAGGACACAATCAGCTGGTCCTTCTCACATTGTCACTAATTAAGAAAGTGCTCAATAGGCTTGCTTACAGCTCTGTCTTATGAAGCCACTTTCTCGACTGAGGTTCCACCCTCTCCAACGATTGTAGCTTGTGGTAAGTTGACATATATTCGGCAGCATACTTCTCCAAGTCTCCAGAGAGCCCTTAAAGACAAAAACATATAAACTTCTTTCCACACCTTTAACACAAAGATGTTCTTTACCTGTATTTTAATCTAATCAAGGGAGTCGGTCCTTCAAGCTACAGCTTCACTCCTTTTCCCCATCACTCTCACGACATAGGACTCTCACCTGGAATGTTTAGGTAAATGAGGGACAAGTTTTTGTTTGTTTGTTTGTTTGTTTTTGTTTTTTTGGCTTTTTTTTTCAGAATTTAATTGAAGTTGGGTCCTTTAACTCCCTTTCTTTATCTGTTTTCTGTTTCTTTACCAGAATACTAAAGATTTTGTTTTTCATTTAGTGGAGATATTGACAACATGACTATATGATAAAAGGTGTATGTGGTAAATTTTAAACTCAGAGTGTATATAAAGAGAATGGTTTATTTTGGTTAAACTTTTGGAAGGCTCTGAGATCCAAGATCAGAAGGCTGTACCCTTTAACTCACTATAGAAAGCAGTAGAAAAGGTGAGCTCATGTGGAGGAGAGAAAACATCCGTGGTTACTAACCCATTCCTGTGAGCCAGGTATTGATTTACTCATGAAGCTCCACCTCTGTGATCCAAATACCATCTCTAGACCTCACCTTCCAGCAATATGCACTGAGGAACTGAGGGGGACAAGATCAAGTAAGAGAGCTCTTATTTCCAGCCTGGATACTATGATATCCAGTGTGATATGGGTTTTCAGTTAGGAGAAAGAAGGCTGCATCATTACCTGAAAGGATCATGATGCAACCTAAATTTCAAAATATGTTCTCATAGTCATTTACTACTATTCCTTGGCCACTTTCCAGGAAGATGGATTGAGAAATACCTTTCTACAGAGAATTATTTCCATTGGCAAGAACCTGGGTACATAAATCAGGAAGAAATGAGTAAGATGGATGTTACTACTTCCTTGATGAACAGGTTATGTGTTAAAAGTTGTCAAACTGAAGATATTCTAGAGAATGAATGCATAACTCAGTTTACTTTCAACGGTCACAATTATTAAAACCCTCTATCAAATCCTGACAAACACTGATTTGTAAGTTTCCTCTGTATGAAATTATGTCTCCTAAAATTTTATTTAACCAGTTCCATTAATATACTTCTGCTTAATCCTTCCTTTTTTATTCAGTCACTATGTATTTAAAATTCATCTATACCTTGTATTCCTGATATTTATTTAATTGCTAATGATCCCACTTTATTGATATATCATCTATGCTTTGTCCTTTACCTCTTGAAGATGGTATTAATTAAATTTGTCCATTATGAATTAAGCTTCTTATCATTAGCATAGAGATGGTTTTAGGAATATGAATTCTCAAAATGTTGTTAACTAATAGGGATATGGTTTGTGTTTTGTACAGAAAGACTCCATTTGCATCAATAGGAAAGTAGTAAATTGTTATCAGGAGTGACTACACCATTTTGCATTACAGAGTAGTTATGGTTTGAAATGATTTCTATATACTCATGTGTTCAAGCCTTTTTACCAAGCCTGTGGATCTATTTTAGGACAGTCCTGGAAACCTAAGGAGATAAGACACCCCCCACACACATCATTTAGGACAGGTCCTTGAACGTATCTCTGTCTGGTACATCTCTGTATTTCTCTGCTTCCTGTCCATCATGAATTGAAGAAACTCCTCTACCTTATGATCTTGCCACAATGACATTATGACCAAGTGCATGAAACAGGTGATCATGGACTGAAATAAATGACGGTTACTTTAAGTAATTTCTGTTTAATATTTATTCACAGCAACAAAAAGCAGAGTTGACAATTGGCACCAGAGATTTGGGGTTATTGCTATGAGTATAGCTCCCTGTTTGGTTCTTAGAACTTTGGAAATGAGGTGGGATATAAAGGTAGGAAAAATCTTGAGGACATGAGAAGGGAGAAAGAAGCCTCTTACTCTGGAAACTTATTGCAGCTTTTGACAGCATTAGACCTGGAATTCTAGCACAGTTAATAAGTGTTTGAGGATTTTGTCCCTTCTTATCCATGTGTCTACAATTTGCTAGGAATTTCACCTAATTGTAAGGAAAGAACACATGATAAATCCCATGTGCAATTCCAGTGGCTTCTGGTTTTACTTTGTCATATTATAAAGTATGAAAGGTATCTCTAGAGCTACTTCACACATCATCCTTAGCAGTCTTTTGAGATGGGACTTGAATGTCATCAATCAAGTAAGTGGCTAATGGTAAGATTTGCTTGCTGTTTAAGAGCAGGCTGTACACACCCGTATCTTTTACTTTCCCCAACACTTCCTGTGAGACTGCATACCTCCCAGCATGAACTTTTTACTATCTTCTGGAAGCTTCTTTCTCTTACCCCTCATACTTAAGCCTACATTTAAATACCTTTAATAACATTTCCAATTCTGCTTTATAGTACTAGCTAGTTCTAAAAAATTTTTGAGCATTGAAGCCACAAATCTGGATTTGGTCTGAAAATTTCCCTAAACATCTAATGAAAATGTTTAAGCTAAAGAAGATGGCTATATAGAACCGTGTCCCTGCCTCCAAACTACTGATAGTTCTGATTTGTAGGTAGAATTTGGAAGAATTTGGAGAGGATATATAAAGTAAAGCCTCAAATTCTATGAGCAGAAATTAATGAGTGATTCTGGTGGGATCTCAAGATAGTATAATATTGAGATGATTAAAATACCACAGAGTACTCAGAGGTTTAAGGTGGAAAAATCAGTGCTATATTTGAAATTTGTTATAAAGATTGTATATGTTATGTTGTTATCTTCTTGTAAATAATGTGCCTACATTTAGTATGTGTCCTAAGTCTTTTATGGGAGGGTAAAATTAAAGATTACAGATTAATTCGTTTAGTAGAGGAAGTTTAAGTTAGCCAAGTAGTCAGTATGTGGCATGCTTATAGGTGGCTTTTAGACACATTTGTAGTGAAAGTCAGGAACAAAGAGACTTAGAAAACAAATGACCTTGTAGGAAAATGAATGAGTTGCATGCTGTGAATAAGGAAGACTGATGGCACTAAAAATAACACAAGCACTTTGCTCCTGGGAAATGGGATACGTGCTGTTAAGGCATTTTAGGAATTGGCCAGGTTGTGCAGATGGCAGGTTTGGGGGTATAAAGAGTCACTTTAAAGACTTTCATTTCAAAAGAGAATATCTCTGTGGCAGCATGTTTACAGAAAGCTCCCTAGGAAGTTGTTTCATCAGTATTCCTTTTAGTGGACTCAGTCATACAAGTCAGCTACACATAGGCCAGTGTAGCAATGGCCCAAGGCAGCACATTACTGCTCAACCTTGAAGTAGACCTTGCCATCATCTATGTATGATGGAAATATGCAAAATTCAAGAATTACAGTGTTTTGGAGACTTTCGTCCAGATTTCAAAAGAAGCCATACAGTGTGAGACAGGTCCAGATTGCCTGCAAGTAGCCCTGAGTAGACCATGCATGATATTCTATGGGAGACACTTAGGGTCCATTGAAAACATCGTGATATGGGTGACAACAGGAACAAGACTTCTGCTGACATCTAGTGTGTGCCTTCCTACTGCATTATAACATGGAATAGGGTATCACATGCTGAGGGTTTTTGAGAAAGTAATGGAGAGCAGGAGCTAGAGAGAGCCTGGGGGATAGAGATCAACCTTCTCAGTTACAATCCTTTCCCCTCTGTGTCTTCCAACACATATTGGTTGAATAAGTTAATAGGCTTTATTATGAAATTTCTACAGATGCATGCAAGGTGAGTTGATCAATATCATAACTCAATCATGTCCACACCACTCTTTTCTATTTTCCATATCTGTCCTCCTTTTCCCCTTGTGTTCTCACTTTCTGTGTCCTTTTCCCTGCCTTTTAGAGAAACTAGCATTTTTCTCACATCATGGTTTCTTCTCCCTCTTCTTTGTCCAGTAACTCCACACCATCTCTCCCTTCTGAATTCATCCCCTTTTCTGTCTATTATTAGCAAACAACCAGGCTTATAAGAGATAATAATAAAATAAAATAAACAAAAACTAATGCATTGAGATAGGACAAAACAAACAAGCCAAAGGAAAATAGCCCAAGAAAAAGCACAGGAAACAAATACAGATGCAGAGAACTACTCATCAGCACACTCAGAAATCCCATAAAAACACTAAACTAGAAACCATAGTATGTACACAAAGGACTTGTAAGAATCAAAGACAGAACAAAAAATGTGTAAATAAAATTAAATTAAAATTGAAAATAAGATAAAATAAAAAAGAAAGTACTGATAGAACATTGTGGGACAAGAAACTTCCAAAGATATCATTGAGTTCATTTTCTTTCGGCCATCTACAGCTGGATATGCATCCTATCCTTAAGAGTACTTTAGTTCCCCAGTGAGAGTCCCTTGGTACAACTAAATTTTCATTCCCAAGTGGCTATCAATTGGAGATTTCTTCTGGTTTAGGGATGTGGGCATGTGTCCACTTCTCCTTTCAACTCTAGGACTCCATCTGGTTCAGATCCATGCAGACCCTGTGTATGCCACCTCAGCCCCTGTAAATTATTATGTACATTGATCCTGTTGATCCCTCAAGTGATTACATAATGTAGTCCTTTAAATGAGGGGTTATATACCTCATCTTGAAGCATTTGATGACAGTGTTGTTGTGAGTACACTGAGTTGATCACTACCCAATACATACAGGAATCAAAACATCACAATGTCTTTCATAATTATGTATAAATATTGTGATAGATTAAATAGCTAAGAGTCACAAAAATTGTAAGATCGTATACTCAATTTTTTACTATTTTTATAGTTTTATTAAAATTTTAGGATATTCTATACTCAAGTAAATACATTACTTATAATCAAATCAATGGAGATAGATATATATTTAACACATAATTACTGGTAAAATATGTGACCATTACCTACTGAAGAAACAACAAATGAGAAAAGCAAGATTACATTTAAGCAATCCTGATATTTGAAGACAGCATTTATTTTTCCAGCAAATAGTTCTTCCTGAAGCTCCACATCATTAGCATACTATTTTCTTATATGAAGTAGTTTTTTAACTTTCTTACAATATTGATTAGTTTTCTTGATTTTAAAATATTTTGAAAAGCTCATTTAAAACTCTGAAATTTAAACTACATTCATTTTCTGAGACATGACACCAAGAAGAGCTAAATTTTATTATGCTATGAACTCTTGTGTCACATCTCAGAAATCAAGGAAACTAATCAATGTGAACACATTGTATGTTATTAAGTCTAATCTATTAATTCTTCTATGATAAAAATGATTAAACTTAATTTATATTTTATATTAATCTGCATCAAAGGGCACACTTGAATATTACTTCATTGATGAACATATTTACCTCACTCATCACTCATCTCATTATTCACATCTGTACTCATTTTTTATTATTATTTATTTAGATGCTGGATTAGATGATGAGACTAATAGAAATTTATAAGTTTAAATGTAGATGAAATTCTAAACAGTCTTATTAAATAAGAAACACAGAGCCAAATACAGAGTTAAAGCCTAAGAGATCAGAGCAAGAGCCACAACTACCTTTAGCTTACTACTTGCTGTCGTCCTTCCCCTGAGAAAGAAACCTTCTTCCTGTGTGTCTTGTGTTTTATTGCTTTCCTATTCTGCCTTCTCATTGGCTCTAAGCCCAGCCATATGACTTCCTCGTCACTGCCTGTCTATACAGACCTCCTGGTCTCTATGGTTGGTACTGGGATTAAAGACTCAAGAGTCACCACTTGAGTGACTTGACCACACAGAGACTCTGCCTGCCATGTGATGGGATTAAGGACATGGGCTACCACCACCTGACTTCTATTCCTGGCTCACTAATGACCTCTGATCTCCAGGCAAACTTTATTTATTAACATACAAATAAAATCACATTTCAACACAATTAAAATATCACCACATTTAAAGTTAACTGCAAGAATTCAGTTAATTCTTGATAGTAGTAAAACCCATAGTTGACAACAAATACTACAAAAGGTTGGGGGTAGAGGGACTTGACCAGGTTCTATTAAGAGGGTCTGTACTGAGAAAACTGGTGATAGACACTTTCAAAACTAGCCAAGATGATCTGAACAAGGGGCTGTATTCTATATTCATGAGATGCATGGTTGATTTATATGTTAGAAATTTTTCCAGGTCAATGTGATGGACAAGTTAAAGACCAAAGGTGGAAAGACTGTTTAAGAGTGCACTGACATACCTTGACTACAGCTTGTCTTAGTTAACTGGTATATATTACCGGGAAACCGGTTATGTTCTTCCCTTTCAGTTCAAGAAAAGAAGGACCAACAGAGATGGGGAACGCTGATGGCTATAGGGAGACATTTTGTAAAGTCTAGCACAACTTGAGAACCATAGGATTAAAGACCACAGCACCCTTCAGCGTTTACACAAGTGAATTATTTATGAACTCATAATTTTTTTTCAAGTAAGTGGAAAATTACTTCAACCAATCATTTCCCATTATGGCTTAGTCCTAGAGTTTATTTACTTTTCTATTTTAAATAGCTAAAATAGCCTAGAAATTGAAAGGAAAATAGAGGTTATGCATTATAAGTGATTGAACAGACTATCTCCGACTTTCACCAAGTTATTGATAATTGCTTTTGACATAAGGGAAAATAAGGTAACAGACTCTTTGCTGTAAGAGGTGTATAAATAAGTTTATAATGTGAATAATAATAAGTTTAATAGATAAATTATATATTTAGAAACATTAATAATTTTACATAGTTATATTTGACAATTTATGATATAGGTAAACAGGTTCACAGACTAACCTGAACTATTCTGGCATAATTTTCATCTGATGCCAAGAGTTTTTAATGAGCACTTTTAGGATAGTTATAACCTATAAAGTAGAAATCTTCATGTATGAAAAGTTAAGTTGTAATTCATAGCCAGTTCAATAGCAAAACTTAGATGGTACTTATTTAACATTTTGTTATGCATGGCCAAACAAAATCTTCATAAAGTACTGCAGTTTGATGGAGACATCATGCACAAACATGGCACAAATAGCTAATCTGAATATGCTTAATGCCCTTGTAATACTTCTCCACATGTGTAGATTTAAACCTTATCACTTTAGCTTGTACAATTCATATCCATCTGTGTGGACAAGGCAAATTATACTTACTTTGAGATATATTGGAACAAAATCCATGAAATAATTTGATGTCAAAAAAATCTACTAGTCCAAAATTTCCTATAACATCCCCAGCTACTTTTTATGTAAACCTAATCTTAGTTTATAGAGCAAATATTTATTAAAGCAAATACCCACTGTTGTATTTTTTGAGATTACAATATAATTACATCATTTTCCCTTTCTTTTTCCTTCCCTCCAAACCCTGCCCTATACCCCTCTGGATTCCCTTTCAAATTCATGGTCTCTTTTTTCATTAATTATTGTTAATAATTAATAAAATAATTGAAAGCATATGCATATATATTCCTAAATACAGCCCACCCAGTCTGTATCATGTTATTTGTAGAAATGTTTTCATGACTCAATATTTCACATTGGGTAACCATTTTATGTGTTCTTTCTAGAGAAGATCATTTCTTCTGCCCTCAATGTCTCTGTAGTTCCATGTGCAGGGTTCAGGCCTCCTGGTATTTTCTCCATCTATTTTAGGAAATCTATTACTATGAGATTGTGTCTCTTAATAGTGTTAGGTGTTATACCCATTAAGTCTCACCAATATGAGTATATTAGCTTTGGGGGGAATTTTTTTTCCTTTGGGTCACACTGAAACATGGCACATTTGAAAAGAAGGCCAACACATTCTGCTTTTCACATGATCAATCATTATAATGATTTAGAAAAATATATTTGACCACTTAAATTGAGAAGAATGAACTCTGGTAGGCCCTACAACGCTAAAAAGTTATTTACAATAATCTTTAAATCTTTGGATGTTCTAGAAGGATTGTACACTTGTTTATGTCCTAAGGGTCCCAGGTTCAGAGAGGACCTGTTACATAATTTTTAACAGTGTGTAAGATGTTCATAAGAATTAAAAAGAGAAAAAAAGAGAGAGAAAAAAGAATTAAAAGACCATTATTCAGTTAGTTCTTTCATGTACACATTTATTTTCCGTTTTTGCCATAATCAGATTATCTATAATCTTTGTGTTTTTATTCAGAAATGAGCATACCAACACCCATTTTACAAAGCTGGGAGGATAAAATTCAGATATTTCAAGAAGCCTAGCAAATCATGAGAATAAGTGTTGTGATAAATTCAAATACTGCTTAAGAAAATTGGAATTTACATTCTGTAATAACATGTCATGAGCTCATAGCATCTATATAAAACATACAAGGAACTGAGCCTCTGAAACAATGCCGAAGATCATGGAAATTCTGATTACTTTATTTCTAAGAGAATTCAGAACAACATAACATAAAAAAGCATATAAATATCTTTGTTTTTATAACTTAAAGGATACTTTATTGTTTCTATAATCAAAACCACATAAATAAGATCTAACATGTTTAGTGTATCTTGTCACCCATGTACAATTGGAAAAAATAAATTTAATATTTTGAGACCAACATGGCTATTAATTTCTGTACAATGCCAACTCAACATGGTAAACTGGATACTTCATTCCAAACATGGTAAGAGTTAGAATTGGACATGAATGGGAATGCAGAAGCTCTTCAGTTAAGTAAAGGGTTGTATGATTTTTAAATATACACATGGAAGCACTTGATGATACACTCCACTCTTTCTGTTGACATTACAAATTAACTTGGAATGTAAGTTGTTACTTCATTGAGAAAAGCTCTATCTTTTTTGTCATATTCTTAAAAGCATCTTTTACTTGTTTGTTTCTAAGTGTATAAATGAAGGGGTTCAACATGGGTGCCACCGAAGTGCTGAGCAGAGCTATTCCTTTATTTAAAGCAACTCTTTCATTTCCAGATGACTTCACATACATGAAGATGCAGCTGCCATAAGAAATGGACACCACAACCATGTGTGAAGAACATGTAGAAAAGGCTTTCTTTCTCTGTTGAGAAGATGGGATTCTCAGAATAGTCCTGATGATGTTTGTGTAGGAAAGGCTCACTAACACCAGTGTAACCAGGAGTGTCAAAATGGCAGAAAGAAGCGCCATTAATTCTATTATGTGCGTGTCTGTGCAGGAGAGCTGAAGTATAGGAAAAACATCACAGAAGAAGTGATCTACAGTGTTGGCTGCACAGAAATCAAGCTGGAGCCCCATGATGAGAGGAGGAAAAATTATCAGGAAACCAGACAACCAGGAAGCAAAGACTAGCAAGTTGCAAATTCTGCTGCTCATGATGGTCATGTAGTGCAGGGGTTTGCAAATGGCCACATAGCGGTCATAGGACATGGCAGCCAGAAGAAAAAATTCAGTTGCTCCCAAGAGAATAGTGAAAAATAGTTGTGCTGCACAGTCATTATATGAAATGGTTTTATCCCCTGTGGCCATACTAACAAGGAATTTGGGGATACAGACAGTGGTGAATGTAATTTCTAAAAATGAGAAGTTTCGTAAGAAGAAATACATGGGTGTCTTGAGATGAGAATCCAGCAGTGTGAGTGTGATGATGGTTAGGTTCCCAGTAACACTCAGCATGTATGTGAGAAAGAGAAGCACAAAAACAACCACCTGCAGTTGTAGATCATCTGTTAATCCAAGAAGAATGAATACCGTCACCACTGTGTGGTTCTTCATAGCTAAGTTCTGATTGCCCAAAATAGGAAAAGAAATTTAGAAATGAAGGGAAAAAATCTGAACAAGATAAGTGAAAGTCTTTATAAGAATATTAGTATTCACACTTACACAACCCTCACCAAGTGCTATTCTCTGGTAGTAACCTATACAATTTTTCTCATATATTTTTTACCTGACAGCTCACTAAATATATTCAAGATTTTTGTTGTTGTAGTTATTCAGTTTACTAAAAGCCTATAAACTTAAGTATTACAAATGAATAATATGTTCAACAAAGTCATTTAAGTGCAAAGTCAAATAAACAAATCATTTATTATAATAAATAAATTATCATAATATTTAAATTTGTATTTCTGTATTATACTTGAATACTTCTCAGCATATTTATCTTCTATTACATTATTGGTGATAATGCGGTGACACATTCTTCTTTGCTCAACAAAAAGGCTGCATTAATTACATTCTCTCCATAGACTTTGCTAATTTTTGTGTAAGATTTTATCAGTCAGCTCTAAAGAGACACATGGTGGACTGACTTCACATTTTTAGCTGAAATACAGTAGGATTTTAATGCCCTCATGAAGCTTCTGAAAGCCCTGTGCTTTTCATCCTCATGACCATTTTTACTTCTGCCTTCTGGCTTGTCCTGAACTTGAGCTTGCTCGACTTTTTTTGTGACATCCTCATATTTTTATAATATGAATGCTGTATTCTACAAATTTCCTATTAATTATTCTACAAATTTCCTATTAATATTGACTTTGATGACAAATCACAGCTGTAAGAAGCTCACTTACCTTGATTGTTCTCTTTTTTCTGATATCCATCTTAGTAAGTAGAGATCATATTTTCATTTTCCATGTTTGTATTAATTACATAGCATGTTTTTCTGAATATTTGCAGTGACACAGAGAAAGGCTGTACAATACAAGATAAAATGTTGGGTATATCCAATAGTTTTGTTAGTGTCGTTCATTGTCTTGCCTGCTGCTCCCCACCCATAGGGTGCCTCTTTCCTTCTCTGTGTTAGTCACAATCCTCCTCAGTTGTCTTTCTCATTGAGAGTACAAAAATTAAAAAAAAATAGTTACTTTCTGAGTTATTTTATTTCTTTTTTCCAGAAACGCTTGGTTATTCATGTTTTTCACCTGAAAAACTACTCCAAATGCTTCTAAAATTTTTAGATAATATAATAAGTTGTATTAGAACATTTTTATGTTTTGAAAAATACCAGTTCTGGCGTGAAAAAAATTATAGATCTAGGAATTTTAAATTATCACTAGATAAGCAAGATCTCCTAATCTCACTTTATTACTTTTTAACTTTGTACCCTTTTATGTGTCTTCATTTGGTTATTTTCTAAAAGTATCTGAATATCTATATCCTGAACATATAAATACAATGCTTATTATATTTGTACACATGAGTGAAACATTCTGAACTTCAAAGTCACAATCTGTCTTAAAGGTCAAAGACATAGAAAAACCTCATTCTGTGAAATATGAGTTATATGATGGTAAAGTTCGGAAACAGTCCACACTCTAGTGGAAAACCACACATCCAGTTACAAATTGGCTTTTACGTAGAAAAGACACAATGTTGGGTGAAAAAGGAAGAGGGGTAGACCTGGGAAGAGCTGGGGGAGTGAAAGTGAATATGATCAAAACTCGTGATATGAAATCCTCAAAGAACCATTAAAAATACATCAAAAAGAGTGTTTAACTTCTTTTTAGGCCCAATTAGTATATCCGTCTGTTGATATATATGTGAGACTCAAGAGGGGTCAAAAGACTGAAGACAGCAAGGTTTGACAAGGTTGCAAAGTCACCCCTCCCCTCCCTGTCCCTTCTCTCTTTCTCTGTCTCTTTGAGTCTCCCTGGATATGACCACTTTGGGAACACTCTTGATGTCTGTCACAGATAAAGAGTAATACATATTTTGACTCAGCAGTTGTATTCCTGTCTTATTGTCAATGGAGATGAGTACTTATGTCCACCAACATCTGTGGACAAGACAGTCATTAAACCAAAGTAACATTTCAGCAATAAAAGAATTGTGTTACAGTCCTCGATAGCATTATGATACAAAAGCGAAAATGAACATTTTACTGCTATCAACAACTATATCACAAATGAGACACTCACCCTTTCATTATGATCTCTCTACTTCTGTGTGACTTATAAACCCCCATACTAGTGTAGGCAATAGCAGGTAAAGGTTTAGGGCAACAAGAAAGAATTCAGGCAGAAGGAAGATCAGAAGTAGTCCATAGCCGGGCGGTGGTGGCGCACGCCTTTAATCCCAGCACTCGGGAGGCAGAGGCAGGTGGATTTCTGTGAGTTCGAGGCCAGCCTGGGCTACCAAGTGAGTTCCAGGAAAGGCGCAAAGCTACACAGAGAAACCCTGTCTCGAAAAACCAAAAAAAAAAAAAAAAAGTAGTCCATGCCATATCAGACTAGAGGGATAATAGTTAATGTATAATGTTAATATCTGTACTTATTTTAGCATGATCTTTTCACTTTTATTTTCTTAAAGAAAAAAATGAGATAATTTATTTATGTCTAGCATTTTGCTTAAATTTGAATTTAAATAATAAAGAGCTATTGTAAACTATTTAGCAGCATTAGTGTGCTTCTTAACCCCATAAAAAGTATTTGCTAGTTGACAGTAAAATGGTAATAACTATCACAAGGCCCTCTGTGTATTGGTGACTGATTAGAAAATTCATTGGTGAGATAAGAGATCCTTTTAGAAAATGAAAGTGTGTGGAAATTTAAACATATCATTAATATAACTTTGATAAATATGAAAAAAAAACCTTCTCAAGTTCAGAAAGAACTTTTTTCCATGTCATATTTTTAACATTTATAACCATCATGTTTAATAGAAGTATATGAATTATAATTATCAGAGGAAAAACACTCATTTAATAAGTTTTATTTACACTGTGAAGAGTATCTGTCAAAGCATGATTCATTAAAAATGAAGTATCAGCTCTCACAGTGCAATTGATGTCTACAGTGTAACTTTAAAAAGTACACATGTGTGCTATAGAAATCAATTCCAGTCTTATATACTATTTTAATGAATATAACAGTAATTTTCTTCTACTAGGCTTGCAACTACTTAACAAGACTAAAATAAAACCATATTTTCCAAACCTTAGTTTTTTCTGTGATAATTTTATTTTCAATCATCTTTTTATGTAAGTCCCAGAATAGAGGCATTTTCTGAGTGTTTCATATCCAGTATATTGTAGATTGATTTAGCACATGTTCTTGTCTTGACTTCTTATCCAAAACTGCTACAGTATCAGATATACACATATTCAGGATGTTCAGTCCAAAGGTTTCAGCATGACAAAAAGTCTCATCAACCCTCACTTCACATGATTTCACAGCAATGTTCTCCAATTTCTTTTAAACTAGGACATAAACTACTTGATTATTCATAAGATCTATTTTGTTTAAGATGAAAAAGAAGGCAACAGAAATTATATACTTCCTTTTTTCTATGAAAATACTTCCAGCCAATATGAACAGCAGTTTTTAAGATTGCAGGAGCTATAATTCTTTTGTATACAGAATCACTAGTCTCTAGGGGATTTAAAGGCTTAAAAATTAACAAGAGAAGAAAGCAATTCCCTGGATATTATTGTGCTAGCATTAATATATTAAAATAGTTTTATTGAGTGAAGAATGTTTATAATCCATAATCATGTTTAAGTAGCTTTATGTTATAAACCATAACTTAAGCCCACCTCCTC
Organism: Peromyscus nudipes; assembly: GCA_902168325.1. NCBI lineage: Eukaryota > Metazoa > Chordata > Mammalia > Rodentia > Cricetidae > Peromyscus > Peromyscus nudipes. The sequence continues at coordinate 4,265 of CABHPH010147952.1, read as the reverse complement.
TTACATTTCCCCACAAAATATATTTCAAATAAGAAAAAATGAAATATAAAAATAGTGTGGAAATATAAAAAGGTATTACTAAAACTTTGAGTTAAGATTCATTGAATAAACAGTTCATGTTGTGCCTCCCTAGTTAAGCCTCTGAGTTAGGGAGTCAGATGCAGTTATCTAGAAAACCAAGGCCTGTCACCACTGACAATGTAAAGGAGAGGTGGATACCCTAATTGTCATCAGAGAGGCTTTATCCACTAACTGATGGAAGCAGATGCTCAGATCCACAGCCAAGTACTGGGCCGATTGCCAGGAGTCCTCCTGAAGAAAGGGAGGAGGGATTGTAAGAGCCAGGGGGGTCAAGGTCAGGACAGGGGAACCCACAGAAACAGCTGACCTGAGCTTTTTGGAGCACATGGACTCTGAACCAATAGTTAGGAAGCTTGCATGGGACCCACCTAGGCCCTTTGCATGTGTGTGACAGTTGTGTAGCTTGGTCTGTTTGTAAGGGTCCTAGCAGTGAGATCAAGACCTGTCCCTGTCCCTGCTCCCTTTGCTGGCTTTTGGGAACCTGTTCCTCATGCTGGATTACCTAGCCCAACCTATATGCAGGAGGAGAAGCTCGATCCTACCTCAACTTGAAGTGCCCTGTTTTGTTCAAGACCATGGGAGGCCTGCCCCTTTCTGAATGGAAATGGAAGGGGAATGGATGGGGAGGAGGATGGATGGGAGTGGGGGGTGGAGGGAACAGGAGAAGAGGAGCAAGGGGAAACTGTGGTCAGTATGTAAAATAAATGGAAAAATGTGTTAATTAAATAATAATAATAATAATAATAATAATAATAATAATAACATTTAAGCAGCAGAATCATGACTGGTTGAAGAAAAATGAGGCCAGTCCTGAATACTTGAATACAAACAGCAAGCTTGCATCTAACTGCATATGTTACCATTCAAACAACAGAAAATTATGTTAAGTGAATGTAAAATTTTACATATCCACTGTTAGGTATTTCAACACTATCTGTGGTAACAATTTTAAAGATCACTGTGGCAACATATAAGACAAATTTACAAAAAATATTACTTTACTACAAAGTATGAAACACAATCAGCCTATGCTATCACCTTGTCACTTTTCTCAAGCTGAACATCCCCATGTGAGCAGCTTCAGATGAAGGAAGAGAAAACCAACATCCAGAATCTTAGCTCCTGTTCCTCCAGGTCACTGACCTTTCAAGCCCCACTGCTATCTTTAATCTTAACAGGTGGATTAGTTTTGTCAGATTTAACAATGTAGAAAGTTATTTCAAATACTAAGCATGGAAGGTGGAGTATTTTTTTCTTATTTGGATGGTGGGTGGTTTACTTTACACAGTTACCAGAGAGTTAACCTAACCATTAGTTGTTTCTCATTTTTAATATTCTCAGTGAGCAGATGAAGGAAGAGAGCCAATGGACTGCCATGTGGGAGGCTTTTGTTGCTAGCCCTAGAGGTCCTTTTATTTGCCTTCATGATAAGAAGTCACATATGTGAACACATCTAATTCAAAGAAGTCATCTGGAAACGTTCTATAGATAGACTGTTACTTTCATCATGAACAGGTCTTGTTGCTCTTTCCTTGTTTGCTGAGCTGTCCACTGCAACACTGACTTCCTGTTTCTCTAGCCCATTGTTATCGCTCTCCACCTCAAAATTCCAGATCTTGTATTAAACGTCTGTACAAAAATTCATGTAGAAAAGGAGACTGTATTTGATGAGTTGTGTTTCTTTTTTATAGCTTTCTGCTCTTCTCCACACAGCACTTATTTTCACATGCCATCTATTCAGGTCTTTTTTAAAGTGCTTTGTGCTTCTCCTACAAAATTCTATACTGTCACATAGTAGACACTGTGTCCTTTGTGTTACTCATACCTAGATTCCCAAGATCTGGAATATCCTATATTGAAACTGAATATATAGGAGTTAAGGGCAAAACTATTCCATTATTAGGATATGGACCAGCTGAAATTATCCTGAAACATTTAACAAGAAGAAATATAAAAGTAAATAATTGTCCTGACTAGGAGAGGATAGTAAGGAGTAGGAGTGAACATGGGATGTAATGGGAGAATATAGACAGTAATAATGAGCTAACGGTTTTAGTGTTGAAGGTAGGCAGAATTTACTGTAGAAGACAGTACACTCTCAATGAGTGTTAATGAAAAATATCCAAAGGGACCATTATTGTGGAGCCCATTCTCAGTGGGTAGAGTGAACAGTGACCAAAGAAGGCATTGTCCATTGAGCAGCAATTCTAGAATATCATCAATGTGTGGAAAAATCACAACTCTTCCTTAAATTTAACTCTTCAAATAAAATAACCAGTATCTAAATGGGTTAAGAGTGTAGTTCAGTTGTAGATCCCTTACACTGTGAAGCAGGCTGGATTTGATACCCAATACTAAAAAATATTTTAGAAAGCAACAAAAATTAATAAAATGAATTTATCTAACTTGAAGCATTTGACAAATCAATAAAATGAAATATACTTTTATTAATTAAGTTTGTTCATGATAATTTTGTGCATGCATATAATATATACTGATTATCTCATCTCCATCCTGTATTATATCCCTCCAACACCTGTCTATTCTTCTTCTTCCCTATAGATCTCTTTCTCACATTTATGTTTTACTTGTTTTGTGACCATTATAACTATGGGCTTGGAACCTGGCAGGCTTATAAGTGAGTATATAACTACAGACAATGGCACCCCTTTGTCACAGTCTATCAATAGATACTAGTTCAGATGTACTGGGTAGGAATTCATGACTCCCTTCCCCACCTATGACTGAATATTTAAATTTAAATATCTTAAATTAATAATAACACTCCAAATTTCATATCAGAACACAGTTACCATTTCACAGCCAAGTAAAATGTTTTTCAATTTCTTTTTGGTTCATGTTTCTAACTTACAAATAGTGAATTTGTACTACTCGGAAGATTACTCATCATAACTCTAAGTAATTATATAATTAAATATATGTGAAAATGATTAAATATAGATTTTCAGAATAGGATTTATGTAGATTTATTGTTACCCTTAAACATACACATATTCCAGTTTAAAAAGTCAAAATTTCATGAATTGCCAATGAAAATGAAAATTAGCAGCCTTTTGCTCCAGCCCTCATCAACAATAAATTCTGCCATGGAAGAATCCACATTAGTGATTATCATTCCTTTATGCCCATTACAAATTCTTATATATTAGTTTACGAATTAGTTTTTGGCTTTGGGTAAGTGAGATGAGAATTGGATATTATCATCCTTTTGGCCTCCTATAGAGTATGTTCTTCCCTGTTTGAACATATTGCCTTATTGACAGTTATCTACTTATTGATTTGTCATCTTTAAAACAGAATTATTAATTCTTGAAATTTCATCTATGTATTTGATCAAATTCACCCACAAACTCTTTTCTCAACTCCTCTTAGATCCAAACCACTCAACTCCCTTTCCCCAAATTCATGTCTTCTTTTTATTTTTTTATTAATCTTTCAAGTCTAATTTGTTTTGCCCATATTCTCTGAGGTGTGGGGCCAACAACTGTACTATGGTGGACCTACCAAGGCCATCCTTAATCAGGGTGGTGTGAGAGGCTTATGAGTCCCTCCCTGCTCCCTGACGGAGTGTTAACTGACTTGATCTTGTAAGTGTGTAAGAAAACACTGTGAGTTCATGAGTGCAGCAGCACTGTCATGTCCAGAAGACACTGTTTTGTGCTATGTTGATCCTTCTCAACTTCTGGCTCTTGCAGTCTTTCTATTTCTTCTTCTTCAATGGTCCTGCGACTTGTGTGGGGTGAGAGGTGACAAAGATGACCCATTAGTGACTGAGCATGCCACTGATACTTATTCTCTGTATTTGGCCAATTGTTAATTTGTCTGTTCACTGCGCAAAGAATCTTCTCTGTTAGGTCTGAGAACTGTACTAATCAACAGGTAAAGGGATGCAGAGGGTTTGATACTATGTCTATTTAACATAACAATGACAGTAGGCTCCTCTCTTGGGCCCATGAGCACCCTGATCTTAGGTTCTTGCACTGATTTACAGTAACAAGCAAATATTTCTTCTTGTGCATTGGCCTTATATTCAATCAGCAAGTGATTGGTTATCCGAATAACATTTGTGCCCCTATTGTACCCATCAGCATATCCTGACATGCTGACCTTGATTGTAGTTCACAGTGGTCACAGCTGTATTAGACTGTTGGTATCTCCCCCCC
>CABHPH010147951.1:0-31018 GCA_902168325.1 Peromyscus nudipes | reverse complement strand
GTGTGCAGGAACTCTGTAGGCTGTAAATGTGCTGCTGCCACACTGAGCGCCTGTGTGCAGGAACTCTCTGTAGGCTGTGCTATCGCTGCTACTAGTGGTCTCCACCAATACTGCCTAAACTTGGGATATCTAAAACTTACATCTTCTTGTTTCTCTAGATCTGCCCTGCCCTTCCCATCACAACATCTACAAGCCCCATGCCCTGCTAAGGCTTTCTTGCTAACCCCAGGTCAAAGTCATCTTATCTCCCCGAACTTGGGTGTTAGTTTTTAACCCTTCTTGTGGCCCTGAGCATATTTTATTTCTTACAGTGGATTTCAGGCCTGACTTATTTCCTTTAGGCTAGTAGTTCCCCTGAAGGTATCATTCATCTCTGATTTCCTTTATTCATCTCTACATTCTAAAAACATCTTCATACTTTAATATGTTTAGTATTTCAAAGATACAGATAGATGAGAACAAAGTTCAGCATTACTTCTAGAGAAATAGGCACAATTCTTACTAAAAACAAAGACAATAATCATAATTTTAAAATTCACTGAATACGTGTTTTGCATTTATATAAAACACCTTATGGGAATCCATAAAAGCAGATACAGCAGATGTTTGAATTCTCAGTGTCCAAACATACTTCCAACTGGGGGGGCGGATTATGAACTAAGTGGACAGCCGATCACTCCTCATCACTAAAGCCGAAGGGCTTCACTCTGCAATCACTACTGGGACTCCACGATCTTCATGTGGCTCTGTGATCCATTCCCAAATCTTATTCTGCTTTTCATGGTCATGTTCCATTATTTTCATCTCACTAACACAGCATGTTTAAAATCCTTCAGTGACTGTCTATTCATAATTATCAAACCCAACTGTTAAAAAGATTTCTTTTTATTGTATATGGATGAGTGCTTGCTTGCATGTATGTAAGTGTACCTAGCACAAGCAGGCCTGGCATCCACCGAGGCCAGAAGAGGGCGCTGGATTCCCTGGAACTGGAGCTACTACAGAGAGTTGAGAGTCACCACGTAGGTGCTAGGAAACCAAGTTCAGGTTCTTTACTGCTGAGCCACCTCTCCAGTCTGCAGACCCAATTTTTTAATGTTAATTTGAATAGAATAATTTGCATAGAAAAGTACACATAAAATGCTTTTTAGTTATATGAGAAACTCTATATATGTGACTGTCTATTTTCATGAGGCATATTCCCAACAGCACATAAAAAATAATTCTTAGTCTTAAATGATCTACATATGGTGTTAAGAACTCATAAGCCAAGTAGTTCTAACCTCTCATATAAATAAAGTAAGGATTTACCTTAGTGAAGAAAACACAAGAGCTTCTTGAGGAACTGCTGAATAAAAAAGTTATCTTAAGGAAAGTAACTGTGGCCCCACAAGATACCAGAGATGCCAACCCTGAGATAACACTATCAACCAAGTACTCTGGAGAAACATGACTGGATGGGCACCTAAAATCTTACGCCTGCTGCTTCTCAAACAGAAGACATCTACTTTCAATTCTGCTCAAACTGCTCTGAGGACCTCAACTCCCAGCCCAGTACCACAATTCTCAGCAACTTGGACTCCTGGCTTCCCTTAAACCTTCCTCAATGCTCTATCATGGACCATAATTTAGTTACTCCTTTTCCAGCACCTTGACTAACCTCACTGCACACCAACTTAGCCTCTTCACACAGAGCACAGTCTCCATCTCCAGAGAGCTCTGAGAGAGGATCAAAGAGCTCTGCTTTAATTGCATCAAGCAAGGGTGAGCGATGATCTATAAAATTTGTAATTTATTTTTAAAATAAACAATGCTGTACACAACTAAGCACTCATACGTTGTAGAATATTATTTAAGGTGTGTTACTTTTGTTTATGTTGCATTTGTTTAATTCTGTAAAGCTGTGTTACTGTGCCTGTCTAAAACACCTGATGGTCTAATAAAGATCTGAACGGCCAATAGCAAGGCAGGAGAAAGGATAGGCAGGGCTGGCAGACAGTGAGAATGTATAGAAAGAGAAATCTTGGAGGAGAAAAGAAGTAGCCAGAGAAGGAGGAGGACCCAGGGGCCAGCTACCCACCTACACAGCAAGCCACGGAGTAAGAGTAAGATTTACAGAAGTTAAGAGAATGGGAAAAGTCCAGAGGCAAAAGGTAGAAGGGATAAGTTAAGGAAAGCTGGCTAGAAACAAGCCAAGCTAAGGCTGGATATTTATAATTAAGAATAAGCCTCCATGTGTTATTTATTTGGGAGCTGGGTAGCTGGCCTCCCAAAAGAGTAAAAAGACAAAACCACCAAACACTCATATATTTTGTAATTGGTAAAATTTAATTATTATGAATTATACAAAGTAGCGGGTTTAATTATGGTATTTCATGTATAGAAATGATACACTGACTATATTCCTGCCTCTCCTTACCTACACATCCAACCCTAGCCCTCCTCATGGTCCTCTTTCTGTTCCTTAACAGCCTTTTATTTTTGTCTTCCTGTCTTTCTCTCCCTCTCTTTTTTATATTTTACAGTTATGGTTACTTACCTTAACATGATCTCCAGTTCCATTCATTTGCCTGCAAATTTAATCATTTCTTTCTTCTTAATGGCTTCATAATACTCCATTGTGCATATATGCCACATTTTCTTCATTGATTCATCTACTGATGGCCTTTTAGGCTAAGTTTATGACTTGGCTATATTCCAGTATAAACATGTATGTCTGCTGTATGCTGACTTTGAGTCCTTTGGTCATTTATCTAGAAGTGACATAGCTGGGTCATATGGTAGTTTTATCATTTTTTTTGGAGTAACTTGATTTTTATAGATGCTGCATTAATTTACATTTCTACCTAGAATATTTAAAGGATCCTTTCTCTTCATGGTCAGACCTGCCTTGCAAATACATATATTCAAAACTACTCAACATAATTTTGAGTTTCATTTTCCTTAAAGCTAAAGCTTTAACTAGCTATTTGTATTTCTCCATTTTACAACTGTCTGCTCAGTTCACTTGTCCATTTTCCGATTATGTGTATACAAATGCACACACTGTGTGTGTGTGTGTATGTGTGTGTGTGTGTGTGTGTGTGTGTGTGTGTTTGCCTGTGTTTGAGACAAGATCTCCTTTATCCTAGGCTTGTCTCTTAACTTGTTAGGCAGCTGAGGAGCTGAAGCTGGACTTCAATTCCTGATCCTTCTGCCTCCAATTCCAAGTCCAGTCCTGGGACTGCAACCATGTGCCACCATGCCAGGCTCCAGATTCCTGTGCTTTCATAGGTGTTTCAAGCTGGGTTCACTTTGTCTGTAGTAAACGGGGGTTTCCTTTACAGGGACGTGCAGACACTCAGCTGCCCAGCGAGCTGCAGTGCAGTCCTTCACAGGTGTGAATGTGACTTTTCTTCCCTGTGTGTCCTCTTCTGGGACTCTCTTGTCTTATGCACATGTGGTGTTCGGTGCCAATGCATGTTAGTTAACGCTAGCAATGTCACTTTTCACTCTTCTTTGGTGTGGTACAATCACTTGAATTTTTTCAGTAACATTCTATTCCTATCATGTTCTACCAGATAACCTACTGTTCTCTAAGTTCACAGAATGTTTTAAACATGTATAGGACTCCACAAATCATACTTGCTAAGTTTTCTCTATGATTTTGACTTTTCATTTTGTACCTCTTTGCATTAGTTAACTATTTTTTCATTATTTTTCTTAATAACACTCACTATTTGTTCCTCACAATCCATTTCATTCCCTAGACTCTCTTTTTGATATACCAAATTCATGTTCTATTTCATTGATGGGACTTTTGCTAGACTTACTACTGTTTATATAAATAAAATATAAATTTATGAACATGCTTTAAGGTTGTTATAATCAGATGAGATTTTGAGTTAAATTATCTGTCAATTTATTTTCCACTTTCTGCTTATTGTAATAATTACTTCAATCATTTTTGCTTCAGCCTTATCCACTTTTTTCTTTCTACTAAATAAGCTACTTCAACTCCCACTTGGCTGCAGTAATTTTACCCTGGAAACACAGAATATGTTCTTTCCAGCTCATCCTTTCTAAGAGGTCACTACTTGAAAATTGAAATAATGCTGATAACAACAAAAAGTATCCCATTCCTTCCCTCCATTTCCCCCTCACCCTTTATTTATTCATGTGTCTTCTCATCTCCTTCTTCCTCATTCTGTAGGTCTCAACTCCCTCCTATCCACGAGCTCATCCATACTTTGACCCCCATTTATCTTTTCAACCATTTCTTCCATGCTTTTCTTAAGAGGACACCCCTAAACCACACTGCTTTGCACTGATACCCAGGCATGCCTTGCTTACTCCATCCCCAAAGCTGGGCATGCCCCCACCCACGGCACTGTCCTTTAGATGTCCTTGGACAGAGCTATGAATCCTTGGCCTCCATTTTTCAGTTCCCTCCAACTCACATCTTTCTTGGTCCTTTAAGTCTCCTCTTGCACTTCCTCCTGCTCTGACTCCTGAACAACGCTCTCCTACCTTCCTTCCCCTTGACAACATCGGCGGCGCTGGAACTCCAGATTTCACTCTTCCTTATCTTAACCTTTTCTTGCTTTGTTTTCTCCTCCCCTGGAGGGAGAATTGTTGTTGGACTGTTTCTTTCATTTCCCTTCTCTGGGAGCATCTTTCAAGCCCATAACAACTGAACAAATCTTCCACATGAAGTATCTGGAGTGCATTTTAAATTCTATATCCTTGCTCTCAGGGCCAATCAGACAGACTTCAGTTACTGAATGGGAGAAATGTTTCCTTCTCTATTCTAAAGCAGCCTTTCTGACTAATTAAGGAACTATGTCAAAACAGCTCCCCAAAAGAACATATATGTCAACCAAAGAATTAAATATTTGAAAATGAGAAGAACCACTTGGTCCATTTCTCAATAAAGATTAAGAACAAAGGGAAAAGGAAAAAAAAAAAGGGAAATGGAACAAATCAGTCAGAATCCAATCCAGAATAAATAGAAAAATCTCTAGTTAAGATGTCAGGAGCAATGTTTAAACCATGACTCTGGTGAGATCAAGGCCATTTGATATAAATAGACTCTTTAAGCCACATTTCCAACATTTGCTGTTTGCTACCAGCCAAGTCCATCAAGGAAAAATGGGACATAAAAAGTCCGTGGAACAATAGAGATGATGAGAAGAGGTGGCTTTGTCATGGTAAAACAACCCAGATACAGAGTACTTCAAAAAAACGTTGGGCAGGGCTAAGTGGGAGAGCCCCCAACGGTGCATGCGGCCTTTGGTCAATGTCCAGCACCTCACGTGGGAAAGGAAGAAAAAGTGCAAAGCACCAGCATATACATGACAACGCTGGGGCTCTGCGGGGCTGGGCTCACAGACCACAAGGCACGACTTGAGACCAGACTGCTCATGTTTTCTATCTGCAGCCTCTCAACGACTGCAGGACAAAGAGTGCTAACTTTGCCCCGCCCAAACCTACAAGGACAAAAGCAGTTAGAGAAGCAGAACACCCAGAAGGACTCACTTTCTCTTCAGTCCATGTGATCCCTTTGGAACCAAGCTCCTGGGTAGCCATGTTGATGCTCACCCATAAGCAAGCTTTTGGGAGGCTGAGACAGGAGGATTGTGAGTTTGAGGACAGCCCAGACTACAGAGTGAGACCCTGTTTCAATAGTAGTAATAATAGTAGTAGTCACAGTAGTAGTAGACGAGAAAATAAAAGAGGAGGAGGAGGAACCATGTTCTTATGGGCCGCAGGCATCTAGAAGTCAAATGGTATCTGAACTTGGCTGTCTGCCTTCAAGAATCAAATAAAGATACATGTTTACAGAGAAAGCACAGCTGCTCAGCCAGGCTGGATTTATGCTTTGGGTCCTCGGGATGCTGCACTTTTCTTAGTCTACTATTTCTAGAGTCTCTAAGGATTGGCAGATTAAACTGTAAAGATGGATAAATGGTTTGGACCCTAGGCCTTGAGGAGAGGACAGCATCCCTTCTTCTTCATGACCTGTCACAGCAGTAGAACAACACTATGATCACAATATTTCAGTCTTTTGGCTATAATTAGAAATGCTTAGATTCTTCACTATTGATTCATCTGACAAGCATTTGTTGATGCTCCTCTACAGTTGTCATTGTGAGTAACAAAATTAGCAAGATGAGTGGGGTATGTATGTGTTAGAATGCCATGGAAGGACCATGCACAGACCCCAAAACAATGCTTCGCACTTTGTAAGTCATCAACATTAAGATCCTTCACGACTCTTTATGTTGTGATGAGATGACACGGGAGTGACAAGGACAGTCACAGGTTAGCTGAGTCTCCAGCAGCAGCTGGTCTGGCAGAAACTGAATCATACAGGGGAATAAAAGGAACCCGGGGTACAGTGGATTTGCATTTCAAGAAGCAAAACAGGTCCAGACAAAAATCTAAACCAGTGGATAAAAGGAGCAACATAAATTTCTATTATGGGAACTACCAACTCCTTCCTTTGCTTTTCCAAATTAAAAAAACAAAAAACAAAAAACAAAAAACAAAACTAAAGATACAGAAAGAAAATTCAAAGTTAAGCAGAGAAATTGATTTTGACTAACAGACACAAAAGACGACACTAACTTCTGTCACAGACAAGACAAATGAACTATTTCTGCAACAACTAAAAAAAAAAAAAAAAAGGAAAGAAAAGAAAAGGAAAAAGGAAAAGACAAGAAGTTTTACAATCATCCTGTTTCTAGGTCGGATTCTCTAGAAGGAGACAAAGAAAAACCTGGACCTGGAACAAGGAAGACATTAGGAATACTTCTCCACACCACCAGAGGTTGTTAACACACAAACAGCCAGGTTAACAGGATATGTAAAGGACTGGGCTTGGGGGAATAAATGAAAAATTATGACTCATGAGTGAAGAATGACACATTTTTAGAATGCCCCTGAGTTTAAGTTAGATAAAAACAAAAATTTCAAAGTACAAGATTGATAAAGGAAAGAAGCCTTTTTCATTTTTCTCTACAAGAAAACATTTCAATATGCTTTATAAAAAATAAATTCATATTTTAATGTGTTTAAACAAATACTAAATGAATTCTGGAATAAAAAGAACTTAAAAAAAACCCCAATCCTATACAAGACAGAATGAGAGGCAGGGAACACATTTCCACATAAAATAAATGACCTCTTTAGTTTTCTTTATAAGCCACAAATGAAGGCCATCTTAAAATTCTATAAATAGAACCAAGAATGCTACTTGTGTATGTGTGTTTTAAGGACTAAGATCACCATGCAGAAAGGCATGCAGGCAGCACACTAATGTCATTAAAATATAATTGGACTTGCAGGAACAATCATTGAGCTGTGCTGTAAGGGGAGCTGTTGGCTCGCACAGAGAACAGCGCCTGTGTGAGCTCATCCGCCAGCCTCAGCAGGACCCACTTCCAACTAGAAGCAGCCATGTTTCAACACCTCACATCCCTGATGCTGACAAGCCAAACGACTTGTTTTGTCTCTGGGAACTCGTCTCTGGTGATTAACTGCTTACAGTGAATACTGATTACATGAGAGAACAGGACTGACGAACCAGAACCACCTCCTGGGTCCTCTACCTGTAGCCCCGACTTGCCTTTGAATCTAGAAGGTGCTAGGTAGAGCAACCACTGCAAACTAGAGCCAGGCAAGGCATTCCCCACACCTCCACCCCACATAAGAAATATATCCACCACCTTTTAGTATAGAGCACAGCGTACAGACAAGGAGTCCTCTTTAACCTCTGGACTCCAAATATAATCACAAGAAGGCAAGTGTTTTAAAGGTTAGTAATAATCATACAGATGAATCTGCTGCAAGGGTTTGAGAGTTAGGGAACCACCAGTGTCCTCAGTCCTCAAGTCCCAGGTTGAAAATTTACCCCAAATTGTTAGTTCTCAGGAACTGCACCTCAGGTTAGAATCTTCTCACCAGGGAGTCTGTAGGAATTTGCTCTTGTTTTCAATCCTGAGTGCCTGTTAAACCGCCAGCACTGCAGAACTAGAGACCATTAAACAATAGAAGGCAGCGAGGGATTAAACCCACGAAACACACATCGAAAGCAGCTTAAGCTACTTTTTAATTAAAAATAAAATATCACTGGCTAAATTCAGACGTCTTAGCTATCCAGAAGTCTCCTCCAGATACAGAGAAAGTCATGTACAAAAGGAGGCATGGGCTAGGAGGTGGGCTGGGCAGGAGCTCTGAATAGTCTGGAGGCCAGGACAAGGCCTGCTGAGGCTGACCCAGTTGGGCCAGTGCATACTCAGAAGTCCCCTGGGCTGCAAGGCGAGGACACCGTGTGGGTGTGGCTGCCACTAAATAAGCTATGTTAGCAGGGCCTCCAAGGAGACGGACAGGGTGCTCGCCTTCTTGGCAGGAGAGTGAGTTAAGTAACAGCATTTCGAGACACTAAGGCATTTGAGATGTACAGATGGCTAAAGGAAGTGCTAAGTACACCTGCGGCTAACTAATAAACATCTCTTGCGGTAGTCATGAGCTCTTGGTGAAGGAAGCCTAGGAGCTTTAGAGTTAACGGCAACACTTGAGATAGAACAAAATTTTTACTGCAAAGTTACAAGTAAATAAACATTGCAGCTTTAAGTTGTTGCTACTTGTTTAAAGTCAAGAAGGGCCAGGGGGCTTAGTCAACTTCAGGCAAGAGGCCAAAAACCATGAAGATCAGATTTAAGGTGGGGATGATGTCATTCAATAGGAAGTCTTGATTTTCTTTCTGAAGTATGAGAAACTTTACTGGTAAAACCTTACCTCACCCACAGCTTTTTTTATTTTTTAACTCTATTTTTTTTCCTTTAAAAAATGATTTTCCAAGTATGTTTCCTGCCTTATATGTAAATGTTATGAACTCGCTTTCAGCTTTAGACATGGTCTTACCTAAAAAGCTTGCCCTAAAGTAAAGAACGGGCACTTGGTAGCTGCAGGAATATAAGACATGATACTCGTATTTAATCGCTTTGGACGCTGCTGCGGACTCCGTCACTTCAGAATCATCCACCGGGAGCTCTAAATTCTCCTGAAAGAAAAGAAAGCAGAGACAGAGTCAAACTGTGTTTGTTGATTTTAAAAAACAAGGGCAAACATGGGGAGGGAAAAACTCTCTTCTTGCAAAATAACAGTTAAGTAAATACCAGGCTATGAGGTAAGAAAACGGGAGTTACCCACACTAATACTTAACATTTGAGTCCTAGGTAAACAGTAAAACCAGAAAACATTAGCATTAAGTATATCCAGATTGTTCTGGGGAAACAGGGCAACTCTGGGTAGAGAAACAAGATGGGGGGTGGGGACCTGGGGTGGGGGCAGGGCAGCACAAAAAATTACTGCAGCAGTAATTCTGAAGTTTTCACCGTGTGATTTCAGCAACAAGATGGTGGCTCCACCAGCTACTTTATTCTTTACCTGTGAGAGCTAAAACCACCCTAACAACCGAACCGAGGCAGGAAATGCCCCTGCAGGTTCTGTTGTACTTGCCCAAAGATGACTCAGTGTGTGCTGAACAATCCCCAGCTCCATTCTGAATAATAAAGTTATTTTGCAAGAGTCTGAGTTGGTTAGGTGCATTTCAAACCCCGAATGATTCTGCTTTCTTCACTATTGTGTGTACCTTTGCTAACGCTCACTATCCATCTTGATTTAGGGCCCAGCCGCTGGCACACAGGGACAGGAAGTTACACAAGGCTTTGTAAGCAGATATGTGAGAGTCATTCCACTTCTCAGCGAATTGATCTCCACTGGCTGTTATCTCTTTTTTTTTTTTTTTTTATTATCATGCACGGACATTTCTTAAGAACGTATCTTAACATGTGGAAGCAGTTGACTTGACATGTTGAATCAGGGTTTCTGGGTGCATCCATGTGCACTTATTTATCTGGGCTGAAGAATTTCTCCTTTGCAATTAAATTAGTAGAAAGAATGGAGCAAGTGGGTTTGGCTCATTTCAACTTCTCATTAAGACAGGAACAGCAACAATGAACAACCAGAAAGAACCAAAGAGGAGATTGCGAACTTTATCAATATGGACTAAGGTTGCCCGTGGAGATAAAGGAAGCGGCACCGCCCGCTCTCCAGATCTCTATCTCCGTTACTAATTTCCCACTCACAGTCGGTTCACAGGGGAGACACTAGTGGGTACATCACAACGGCAGTGCTTACAAAACCGCTGTCACTAAACACCTGTAAACACTACCACTTAAACACAATGAATTAAATAACCAGAGAGAAATCAGTCAACTAAACAGGCCAGATACAGTTAATACAATAAGAAGAAAGAGGGTTTGGTTTTTCCTGTTTATTTAGTTTTAGCCATGAGCGTCAAGATCTGTTGCAATACATTTTTAACCAAATTCTTTCTCTTTGGTCCACAACTGGCTTATTTCACATTTATACTTTCTTTTGTTTCTCAGCATAATAAAAGAATTGTAATTTGTTGTTTGGGGTTGTATCTTAAATGTCCACATAGGGCCATGTATTAAAGGCCTGGTTGTCACCCACGGTACTATTTGGAGGTAGAATCTTTAAAAGACGTATATTTTCAGCCATGTTTGCTGGTGATATAACTTGATAGAGCTTTTTGCTGAGGACAGTTTGTCAGTGTATCTTAAATTTAAAAACATACCTACTCTTTGATACAGTGGTTTCACTGTTGGAAATCCGTACCACAGAAAAACCAGAGGATGAAGACACAGGAGCTAGGATAATCACTGCAGCTTAATTTAGTAGAAGAATATTACATAATCAACCACAAATATTTAGCAATAAAGAAATGTTTTTTGGAAACGCCAGCTATGACATAGTTCTGCCACGGCATATAGTGAAGGCATTAAGTCTACAATGATACAGCAGAAAATGGCAAAATCTGAATATGAACATCTCTAGGATCATATTACATATAACGTGGTTCAATGGAGAGGAGGTAGGGGGTGGATAAGAGGTACGTGTGTGTGTGTGTGTGTGTGCGCGCGCGCGCGCGCGCGCACGCGCTAAAAAATCCAGAAAACGGAAAACTTGCTTGTTTAAAATGGTACAAATCTGAAGTAGAGAAGAGCTGAATGCTGGGGCTCTCACCGTTTATGTATTTGTACATTACACAAAAAGTGTAATGCTTTTTTAATTTTTTTAGTGACTAGGTGCATTAGTCAGCTTTCCAACAAGACAAAGGAGCTGAGGAAATCAACCCACAAAGAGGAAGGAGTCATTCGGCTCCTGGTCTCAGTCCACAGCTGTGTGGCTCTGCTGCCTGTGGGCTGTGGCATGCCTTGTGTAGAGCCTTCCATGAGGATCTCCCCTGGAGCTGCCCTCTCCAAACCCCACCCTCAGAAAGCCCACCAAGCTCCAGCTCCTCCCCCGGGCTGCTCAAGACCACACCTACAGGGCATTTAAGACCTGGTTGCCAGACCTGCCTCGTGATTCCTCTCCTGCCTTCCCGAGAGTCACCTCGGAGTTTCTTTGCCCTGCTCAGATTAAACCTGGACTTTAATTCAGCCTGATCTCATTTATTGCATCGGTGTAGAAGCCCAATATCGGGGTATGGAAACTTTTCAGCCCCCTCTTCCATATCTAATTAATCCTGAGTACTGGTTTTCACTCTGTCCATTTGATGAGTTTTTAAATTCCAATTTTTGTTTCAATTTCTGCTTTCTTGTGTCTCACTGAAGGCAAATGTTTACTTGTATGTGGTTGGTAATGTGCATTCTTCTGTGAAGTGTTTGATGATTAGTTTGCATTTTCTTGTGGAATTACATCAACTCTTTGCATATTAGAAATAATAACTTATTAGAGATAAATATATGTCTACATCCTAGAAAAATTAACTTGCAAAAGAATATGTGTAACACATATACACATGTATGTTTTTACTCGGTTTTCTTGCAAACAATTTATTGAACCTTTATTACGAAGTTTTTTAATATTTACATATATAGTCAAACCTGCACACTTTCTGTTTGCAGCTTCTGACTCCCATGCCTTCAGTAGAAAGCCTCTTGCAAAACCCAACTTATCTTAAATAATCACAAATATATTAATTTTTTATAAAGACAAAAGTTGTTAAATTAACATTTAGATCATTAATCTATCTAAATTATCATTTTGTCTATATTCTCAGATACTTGAGACAAAGGCTGGCAACACAGCCCAGGACAGACTCCAACTCATGATCTCATCGTCTCAGCTCCCTAAGAGGGAAGACCCCAAGCATGTGCCAGTGTGACCAGTTCCCCAGATGTCCCTTAGTGCTTCTTTTTCTCTTGTATATGAAATATTCCTATGACCACAATTCAAAGGTGTGGGAAGTTTGTATATGTTTATAATCTTGAGTTACTTTTCACCTTAGACCATCACTGTTTAGTGTGTGTGTGTGTGTGTGTGTGTGTGTGTGTGTGTGTGTGTGGTGCATGTGCTTACATGCACATGGGTAGAAGTAAGTGCAGGACAAGTGTCTTCCTCTACTGCTCTCCACCCTATTGACTTGAGACAGGGTCTCTTACTAAACCTGAGTTGTCAGTGAATTCTGGGACGTGCTTGTATCTCCCCACAAATGCTAAGGTTATAGGTGCCCACAGACCTGGCATTTCGTGTGTATTATGGGGTTTAGGTTCAGACCCTTATACTTAGAGAGTAAGCATTTGTGCCCACTTAGCCATCTCCCTGGCTCCATCATTTTGAAATTCTTAAGACACATACATACTAAATCTAAGCAAATGGGTCTTTAACTTCTGCAGAAAGCTGTAGAAACAGATTATCTGGGACACAGCCTTACCAGATGAGTAAGAATACCCTTCAACCTTACTCAGATCAAGAACTCAGGAATGTATTGGGGTAGACACATGACATTTACAATCATGGTTCTCTGGAACAGTTATGAAGCTCAAGAAATAAGGGAAAAGGGACAAACAGGTTTTATGAAGAGCCCAGTAAAAGTCTCAAGTTAATCACTGTTGTCAGTGGCAGCTACAGTGTCTGGTCATAGAGACACACCCTCATACAAATGAGAACATTTCATAGACTACACCCCCCACACCCCCACCACACACACACACACACACACACACAGTCAAGTGAAGCTGGGCATTTGAGTAAGCTCGGTCTATTGTGTCAGTGTCAACATTCCAGTTGTCACAGTTCACCACAGTTTTGCATGAAATTAGCATGAGAGAAACGGAGGAAATGCAGGACTTCCAGGACTCAAGAAGGTGCTAGCCACACAGACGGCAGAGAAGTCATGGGATTAACGAGAACCCAATGTCTAGGACTTGTTTAAAATAATTCGAGGAATTAGTAGGTTGAAGTGCAGAGGAGCATGACTGGTCACAAAGCAGTGAGTTTAGGGATTGCCTGATGGGTTCTAATGTATTCATTTAACTGCTCTATCAACTCTTGTGAACACTTACGTCCTCCAAGTAAAAATAGAGGGAATTTTCTGACATCATGTTAGAGTAAACAGAATCAGAGAATTAACAGTAAAGGGAACTTAAATCTTCCCATCTAGCCCAACACTCTCCGTTCACATATACAAACAAGGCCCAGAAATGCAGCTGGCTTCCCCAGAGTCAGAGGCACAGGCTGGCACTGCAGCCACTACATTTTGTACTGTTGCATAGCATTTATCCTCTGAATTGGAACTTTCCCTTCTGGAGGAAGGAGGGAGACTCATAAGAATCGATGAAATAGGAGCCAGGAACCTCACCAAAGTTACATGAGTCACAAGGCTCCTCTCCAAGGTTATATAAGCAGTAAACTGGAGAAGCGAGGCCTCCTGGGTGGACTGCCAGCTCGTAGGGTAGGAAGCTCCACAGATAAGGCATCTCTAAGAAGCCAGGGTACAACAGCTTTTCACTGATTCCATTGCTTTGTGTCACCCACACTCCTGAAAGGCATCCCAAACACATGCTGCTTCATCAAGACAGGCTGGAGGGGATGGTTTCTAGGCTTTCCTGTGCTTTCTCTTCATGGACTGAAGAGATGGCTGTTCACTTCATGAGAAGTCACCCAACAGCTGTACCAAGCCATTTCTCAATTATTACTACACTGAATTTTGGCTGATACTCAAAACATAATAACATTTTTTAGTCTAATGTTTTGCTTTTTTCATTATGTAGTGTTTAAAATATTTGGATTTACTCAATTTGATATTAAGAGTTATTAGAAAAAGAACTCACAATACATTTATTTTCTTTGAAATGTTACAAATTCATTAAATGAGATGAAACCTATGTTCAGAAAATTATATTCATTCATGAAGCTAAAAGATTAAGTAGTTTACATTAATTACAGAAACCTTGATTTTATTGAATTCAATTAACAATAAGTTGACAGTGATCTCTCATTTAGTAAATCTGATATGAATTAAGCTTAACAACTAAATCCCATTAAGTAGGGATCATGCTGAAGACACTTCATAGATATTTTATTGAAAGCAAATCCAAATAGAATGTTGAGCTTTGGAAATGAGATCTGTATCTCAGTTTATCCTACAGGGAAAAGTAATTAAAGGGAGAAATGGTAAACTCCTATCACTGATAATCTCTTACTCCTACTGAGCAGGCATAGAGATGAGCTCTGTGTTCAATGTCCCGCAAGGAAAAAGGGTCAACTCCTTTATCTTCTGCCAGGTCTTGGATTCAAATCTAATGTCAGTGGTGCAAAATCCATAGCCAGGAGCCAAGGAGGGGCAGTGGGCCCACGCTGGTTCCAAGGCTGTCTTGTGCTGTGTTCATGAGTAGTCATATGGAGCATCTAATCACAACAGCAAGATATGCTATGTAACAAACTATTTGCTAAGATTCCTGAACCAACAGTCGTGTAGTATTTTCAGAAGTAAAGACTGATGAGGCCTTTTGACAGACCCAATAAAAGGCAGTTATTGAATAAAAAAGTTATGATAATATTTGATCTGAGTTATAAAAATAATCTGTGGGACTTTAAGCAGCCAACTCTTTTTTTCCCCCATGGCTCATCATTTTACCGTGGGTGGTCTTTTCACTCTCTTAATTACTGGAGTGACTTTTTTCATGACCTCTGTAGCTTTTGAGCTAGTGACTATCACAAAAGCTTTGCTAATTATATCATTTTCTTAGAAATGTGCAAGTTGTATCTCGCACACAGGGGGCAGTATTCCATGCAAGGCAGGCAGCACCGAAACCACAGTGGTCACAGATGGTCGATCCATGGGGACACCTTAGCCAGGCTCCTCTTTACCAGGGTTATTATCACCAGAACTACCAATGCAGGAAGGGGAGGGAGCTGTGGTGCTTCGCTCGCCTTTTATATTAGCATCATCATGACCAATGTGGGTTCCCACTGAGAGGAAGATTCCCTCTCCAGTGCAAAATGAAATCCTTCTCAGCAGACTGTGGTGCTGAAGGGGGAGACGGGAGGGGAGGGCCCAGAAACTTGGCAGAGCACATCTGGCAATTTTCTGGATGTTTACAGCTATCCCAATTGTGTGGTTCTCAGTTCTTGTTTCCTTAAAGACCACACAGGAGACAGCAGCCCTGCTAATGCCTGGAGCTAGTTCCGCAAGGAAAAAAGGCTGAGTGCAGGTACAAGTGTGGAAGAGGCTGACTGTCATCAAGAGGCCGTACTAGAGAGTTCAGCTCCTGTGGCAAGAAGAAACACTGCTTCACAGGACCTTGGATGTTAAGGGCACTTACCCCTTCCATCATAACAACAGGGTCTACTTTCCTAGAAACAAAAACCAAAACCAAAAACACCAGAGGGCTCATACAGCCTTTTTAAAGAGCAGATCCTTTTCTTTTATGATCTCTACATAGCTAAGTGCAAGAGAATTAGCAGGATGAGGAATTTGAAAATCTGAAATTCCTTATATAAATAATGACAGACTAAAGGAAGACAGAAGATTTTTAGGTATTTTACATTTCAAAAATCAGGTAGATGAGTTTCTTTTCGGCTGCCTTGTACATCTACATAAGAAAGCATCAATGGGAGGGTTTGTATGACAAAGTGATGTGCATTATGTCAGTAGTTCCTTTGCTCTAGGAAGACTGTCCACAGTATCCCAGCAACTAAGAATCGGAGCCAAGACAAAAACCTAAGCCTGCAGGCTCCAAGCCCAGGACTCCTCTACTCTGCAAAGACCATCAGATTCTTGGGGAGGCTGAATGCTAAACAGATGTGTTCCTGTTTAGCTAAACAGATGGGCTCTACTCTCAAACTTCCGATTCCATAGTTCTAGGCCGAGATTGAAGAGGTCACCTTTTAGTGATGTTCCTGATGATGCTATGTAGGTAGTAATGGATGACTCCAGGAAGCCTTGCCTCACATATATGCAGAGGACCCACTCTGGGATTCTACCTTTCTGCGCCACAGGGCTAGAGAGTTGGCAAAGCCAGGTTACCAAGGTTCCAAAGTAGGCCTTTGCTAACAGCTGGAGGCACTAATGCTTCATCTGCTGTCCTCTGAGAGGGAGCCTGATAGATCTCCAGTGACTCAAATCCTCGCTATTGCCTCTCTCCCAGCTCACTGTCCCTTTCCTCTATCTGATCCTATTCAAAGTCACCATCATTTCCCCCATCTCCTCACTGATTCATTCTTTCGCAATGGCCACTAGTGGTTTCCTGTGTTATTTTTCTATCAGCTACTACAGTCAGCATCAGATCTGTGACTGATAACACCAATCAACAAGAATCACTAATAGTGGAGCTTGGGGTAACAAAGAGGAATAAACTTTATACCATGCATGTACACACTAGTATGAGAGGTTTGTCTAAAGCGGCGGTCTATGCTTTATTGTTACCCTTATTGTCAACCGTTTGCATTAGACTCATTTCTAAGGAAAAGGAAGAACCAAGAGTTATTGTTTATTATGTAATACCTTCTCAAACTATGAAGGAGTTCATTATCGTCACATTTCCCTTCCTTCTATCATGCAATCCTTTTACTTTTCCTTAGCTTTAGCTTCACAAACCTGCAATCATTTTTTTTAAGGCTTAGATAATAAGTAGTTTAGGCTTTTAGGCCACAGTAAGGCAGCTGTAACTGTTCTATCAAAAAGGTACTGACAATTCATAAATAATGGACACGAAGGGCTGGAGAAATGGCTCAGTCTTTGAGAGTGCAGACTGCTCTTACAGAGGATCCAAGTTCAGTTCCCAGTAGCCAGGTCAGGTGGCTCACAGCCATTGGTTATTCTAGCTCCAGGAGATCTGATGCCCTCTTCTGGACTCAGTGGGTACTTGCACTTACAGGTGCGTGCAGGTACACACACACATACACACACACACAATTAAAAACAAACCTTTGAAAATGGACACAACTACACGCCAGTAATACTCTATGAACAAAAATAAGCAGCAATCCATAGACATTCACTTGCCTATCCCTAAAAATCCACCCAAGATCTTTACTTAATTTTATTGTGTTTTTATAAGCAGAAACTAACTAACGGCCTGACCGTACACTTGGTGAACTCCTTCCTCCCTTCTATTTTGTCCATCCTAGGATGATACACTAATTTCCCAAGGGGATAGGAAATACTAAACCTTAGAAGGGTGATGATAATTAAATTCAATGGGCTAAAGTTTGGCTGGAGCCATTTTCTAAAGAAATACAGCATTCCTTTAACTTAAGGAAGCAGGATTTCAGATGCCACAATGAATCAACAATTCATATATGAATAAAATTCTATACTCAAAATTACCAAGTGAGTAAGAGTGAAGGAAACGGCAAGAGTGAAGATCATCAGGCCGTGGCAAACCTAAAGGCAGACACTGTGGTGAGGCCCTGTGTCTGGACGAGGAGCCCTCTCACTAGCCACACCAGCAGCACCACAGGTGTTATCAAGAACATTCCTAAAGAGCCTTCAGAAGAGCCATTCATCCCGTTCCTGTCCTCAAAACTCCCTGGGTTACAGCAAGTGAGCAGGGGACTATGTGTTTGTTTGTTTGCTTGCTTTTGTTGCTGTTGTTTTGGTTTGGGTAGGATTTGGTTTTGTTTATTTCGAGACAGGGTTTCTCTGTGTAGCCCTAGCTGTCCTGGAACTCTATAGACCTCCACAGTGATTCCCAAGAGACTCTACCATTTATTAGTCACAATGCTCATGCTGTGGCAAAAGTGTGATTGCTGCTCTTAAATAGTCTTATTTTGTTATAAATGAGAGTGAAATAAAACTTTCTATGGGGTTGCTAGAAGACATCCAAAACCTCAGATAAAAACACTGAGACTGCAGAGCAAGTAAAGTACAAAAAGGACATGGAATCTTGTAGCTAGAGTTGTCCTGCCGGGCCCACGGTCAGGACAAATCTGTGTCACCGCCAGTCCCACAGCCGCTCAGACCCAACCAAGTAAACACAGAGACTTATATTGCTTACAAACTGTATGGCCGTGGCAGGCTTCCTGCTAACTGTCCTTATATCTTAAATTAATCCATTTCTATAAATCTATACCTTGCCACGTGGCTCGTGGCTTACCGGCGTCTTCACATGCTGCTTGTCATGGTGGCAGCTGGCAGTGTCTCCTTCCACCTTCCTGTTCTTTTCTCCTCTCTGTTAGTCCCACCTATACTTCCTGCCTAGCCACTGGCCAATCAGTGTTTTATTTATTGACCAATCAGAGTAATTTGACATACAGACCATCCTACAGCAGAATCTGGGTTTGAACTTGAGTTGCCCTTCACTCTCACAGTCCCTGTGGTGGTTTGAATAGGAATGGCCCCCATTGGTTCTTACATTTAAGTGCTTAGGGAGTGGCACTATTTGAAAGGATTAGTGGGTGTGGCCTTGTTGGAGGAAGTGCATCACTGGAGGTGGGCTTTGGGGTTTCAAAAGCCCAAGCCAGGACCTGTGGCTCTCTGTCTTTCTGTTACCTGGAGATCTGGAGATCCAGATGTAGAACGCTCAGCTCCTCCAGCACCATGTCTGCCTGCATGCTGCCATGCTTTCCTGCCATGATGATAATGGACTGAACCTCTGAACTGCAAGCCCGCCCCATTAACTGCTCTTCTTTATAAGAGTTGTCATGGTCATGGGGGTCTCTCCACAGCAATAGAGCACTGACTAAGATAGTCCCCTTAATCAATGTATAATAAATAGGATACCATATAAAACTGCCTGGCACATAGGAAAGTAACTATTAACTCATTCATTCATCAACAAATGTTACAGAGTATCTCTATATTCCAAATCAAGGGTCACAAAACATGCTCTTAAAGGACTGGTAATAAAAACTTCAGGCTTTGTGCACTCTATCAAAATGCTCAAAGCATGAAAGCAGCCTAAAAATATGCAAATTAGCAAGTGTGGCTTTGTTTCAATAAAACATTATTTATGGACACTAAAATTTAAGTTTCACATAATTTTAATGTGTCAAGAAATATTGTTTTGATTTTCTAAACCATGTTTTTATAGCTTGTGGGCTACGTAGAAATAGGCAGCATGAGACTGTGTCTCCTAGAAATGGCAAGGAAGCTTCACCCATGACACCACAAAAAGGTAACTGCCTAAACAAGTCCTGATCAATCACAAGATGGGGAGCCAGGCTAACTTGGAAGAGGGATGTCTCACGGGACCCTCCCCTCAAACATAGAAGCACAGGCAGCTAATGACTGCTGGGAGGGAAAACTAGTCTTCCCTAATGACGAGCCCCCTAACTAGTTAGCTAATACAAGTAGTCAGCCCTGAAATCACACACACTCAGGCTAAACTAAATAGACTCACAAGTCTCTATGTATACATTCATGTATACATATGTTTGTAATAATGATAATAAGAGAAAAAGAGGCCATGAATTTGAGATGGGGTGAGATGGAGTGATAGGGGAAGAGTTGCAGGGAAAAGAGGGAGAGGAAAATGAAGTAATTATATTTTAATTTAAAAAAAAAACATGTTTAAATAGGCAGCAGAGCAATGTTCGCCAGCCCCTCGGATCTGGAAACCAGAGAGGGCAGGGACTGTCTTCCGCCCTGAAGTAAAGATGTACAAATAATGTCAAACAATCACATAAATATTGTAAAATGACAATTACAACAGATGCGATTTAGATAAAATGTTCATCGTCTTCAGAGTATATATAATTTAACCTCTTCTATAAATTTGGTTTGTAAGATTACAATATTTTTTTCAGGTCTTCTATGTATAAACTGAGTTTTCTATAGCAGCGAGCCTCTGCATATTTTAATCTCTCTGCTCCAGGGATCATGTTTATTTCAGTGAGCTCATGACCTGTCCAGGCAGATTTTTAGCAATTGTTTTTGTGAAAATGCGCCAAACTGTCATCACTGAGAACCCCTCACCATCAACTGGGAGCATCCAAACCTCTTCTTAACTCTTGCTGCAGCCCATGCAGCCTTGGGCCACACTCGGCTTCGCTCCTATGTCTTCCTGGCGCCAGCAACAGCTTCGTTCTCATCTTTACACAAATCTACATATACCTGGGTACAGATGTGCAAACAGGCAAGCCCAGGCCGCTACATGGTGGCAGTGGGACATGGCACACATGCGAACAGGTGTACCCAGGATGCCAAGGGAAGCCTGGGACAAAGGTATGAGAACAGGCATGCCCTGGCTACCAGTTGGATGCCCTAGGACATGGAAAGGATGCCAACAAGCTTACATAATATGCCACGTGGTGGTGCCAGGACAGGGCAAGTGTGTCAACAGAGGTGCCCTCCTCTGTTTGTGTAAAGGTTGGTCCTCATGTTCTGGGTGCTTTTCAGTGAACTGCTAGCAGTGATTGGCTCATACCACCTCTAAGTGCAGTACACACAGGGAGAAGTGAGTCATCCTTAGTAGCAAATTTAGGTCCATGTTTAAAATAACTTAATTTCAAACTTGGGCAGGCAAGTTTTGAAAAATCTGCTCAGACTTTGTTTTCTATATCATACCTTGGTTGCTTATTGGGGTTTCTTTGCAGGAATCATTTGAAGCCCCGAGTCTGAGAAACAACAGCTGCACTAACTGAACAGGACTCAACAAGGGATGATCCTGTTCAGTCTGGTGCACAGGTACACTGTGCTGAGCTACAAACAGAGACGAGCTGGGCCTCAGTTCATTTTTGGATATTTTGATAGTTCATGGCACCTGATTCTCTGACAAATGAGTGGAGTGGAGACGCTAACACAAATCTATATTTAAATATCAGTGATGTAAACAC
This sequence comes from Peromyscus nudipes, assembly GCA_902168325.1. Lineage (NCBI taxonomy): Eukaryota > Metazoa > Chordata > Mammalia > Rodentia > Cricetidae > Peromyscus > Peromyscus nudipes. Next base: position 9,880 of record CABHPH010147951.1, on the reverse strand, counting down.
AAGAGCAGCTACGGTGTCTTCCCCATATCTGACTGGACTGCTGTGCAAGCATGCTGGTACCCAGACCACTGTTCAGCAAAGCTACGGCAAAACCGGTCTTTGGCCTCCTCTCCTTCATTCTTATGGCCTATTCTTTCTTTTAGCCTTCTCATGTGATCTCCACAGTAAAGAGCTTGACAAAGTCACCCATGGTAAACAGCACAGCCTGGCAATATTAATCCTACCAAGAATCTTTGCCTTTTAAGAGAAAGTTTCTGGAACAGAGAGGTCTTCATGAATCACCAGCCATATAGTCTGTATAGCAGAGACTGTGGTCTGTGGGGAGGTGGTGGTGGCTTTCCCGGAAGCCCTTGGAATATGCCCTGTGGGTGTCTGCCCACTGGACTGAGGGGAGGGGAGCTGTGGGCAGTAACTGCACAAAAGGGTATGTGGACATCACAAGGGCCTTGCAACCTCTCTAAGATGACAGCACTTACTCCAGGAATGAGCAGCTTATCTTCCAAGTGCTGGCCTGTTACCAAGTCAGGACACTACCTCTTCTTCTACTTACATTGCTAATGATACATCAACATTCAACAGAGTTTCCAAAGAAGAAAATAAAACAAATTTAAGCTGGTAATACTGAATCAATGTCTTTTTCTGATTCCTCATAATGACAAAGAATTATCTGCATAGTAAGAAAAATGCTAATTTTATTAAAGTGCTATCAGATGAGGCTTTTAGACTAACATCTAACACTCTAAAATATTATACAAGTGATTTCATTTATCAGTTCTAACGTCTTTGGGATCATTTGTATACACAGTTGCCATATTTAGAGAAAAAATCCAAATCCAGAACTGACTTGTTTCCTAAATGAATTGGGAAGTTGTCGTTACAAAGCATCTGCCACTTTACTGCATTCATGTAAAGGCATTCTTGTGCCTCTATAATGGACTATTGAGCAGATGTTTTAAAGCACTACACCCACAGCAATGCGAGTCATAAAAGATAAGGAGCTACAACACAATTAATGATTTCAGTTCCTCTAGAAATGAATTTATTTTTAATAGGTGAAATTCCTCTTTACACTCAACATGACGAAAGTCTGAAAATGCAAAAAGAAAGCCTCCAGACCAAATGTCCACCTTCCCATGTACATCTGTAGGGAATTTGTAGATCGATTTCTTTGTGAAATAAAGGTCAAACCCAAAGAAGTTTCTTTTACTTTGAATGTGAGGCAAATATCTTAAATCATTACCAGCTTGCAAAAAAAGGAACACTTAGCCAAGAGCCTGAACTGACAGTGGCCCTGAGCATGGGAAGCAGGTATAGAACCCTGGGCAGCAGCAACAGGAAGGCCCACTGTGTTTGTAAACATTCACTCACAATGACAGTTGGAAACCAGGAACATACACTCCTGTTACTCAATACAGGATCCTACTTTAACAGGAAACAGTTTAAAACATGAAAAAAGTGGTTAAGAACCATACAAAAGTCTGTAAAAAATTAAATTGAAGATCCATGTTGTGTGGGGTGCTCTGGTGGTGAGTTATTCTGGGGTTTTATCTCCTAGAATCTAGCTATGCTAAAGCACTGTTCGGGGTGGAGTCCCATGCATATGCCACTGACTGGTATGGATGGGTACAGAAGTGACATGGCGATACCAATGGGTCTAGAGACGACCACCCATACAGCCAAGCAGTCGGACAATAGTTCCCAATCCCTTAGGCAAAACTATAACCTCTAAAGTGCTCTGAAAATCACAGGAAGTAACCAACAACGAAGACTGACTTGGTGGCCAATTCTTATCAGAGGCTTTCTACACAATGTATCTATTCTACTTTGTATGGATAGAATTTCACTAAGGAAATATTAATGTTTCTTAATTAATGGGGTACAGCCAAGATGCCAGTAGGAATGCAATGTAACTTAGAATTGACTCTTATTTTATAAAATTATATAATCTTATAAACTAAATAATATATAATTTTATTATATTGCCTACCTAAAATTCTCCAAATCCTGAATCCCTAACAGCATTTTCGATGCCTTCTCTCTGCTGAATTTGTTTTGAAAATTAATATTAGAGGAAGAATTATATTACCCCTCCCCGACCCCGGGCAGCTATCACTTTAAGAAATCCTGATGAAAAAGAAAAGGAGCTGATAGGCGAGAAGGTAAAAATCTAAAACTGAACTAGGGGACACTTCCTATGGTTGAGATGACTGGAGCCTTTCCTCATCCCAGCCTACCAGAGTGAACAACATGAACACCCCTACGTAAAGTCTCAGAGATCTACACTTCCAAACTCCCTCAGGAAAGCATGAGTATTAATAAATATCTTACACATTAAAACTTTATTCATTTAATTTCCACGTCAGCTTCTCCAGCTCAGAGGCTTCAGAAACTCAAACCAATCATCTGAATTATTAGTTATAAGCATCTATTCATTCAATAAATACTTGAGTATATAGTATATGCCTAAGGTGATATATTCATTAGATTTTTTAAATGGAAAAGAAATCCCTCAATTGTTAATATCACAACTGTTCAGTTCAGTATGGTGCTAGAATTAGGTAAATCATATCACAAGTGACTACCGTTGTAACAGCTATAAGAACTTTTACATGTTCAGAGAATCACAGATAAAGGCCCCAATCTTAACTGAAAAGGATCTATGAAGTCTCAGTTTAAAAGATGGCACTTAGCCTAAATAATGAATGATTCTAACTGGTAGAAATGAGGTACAGGCTAATCTGTGTAGATGTGATGGAAAGAGAGATCTAATATGCAAGATGCTGAAGCCCATGGACAACTTAGCAAATTACTCTATTTGTCTGAGATGTAGTATTATATAAAAATCATTTAGGACAAAATTACTACCTTGATAACAAACACATAGAAAAAGTACAAGAAAACTATAAGTCAGTATTCTTCATGAATATAGATATAAAACCCTTAATAAAATTTCAGCAAACTAAATCTAATAATGTATAATATTGAAACATGACCAGATGAAATTCATCACAAGAATGCAAAGTTAGTATGAGGGAATGGGATGGTTGAGCTGGGGGAGGGAAGGAAGGGGAGAGCAGGGAAAGAGATCTCTTGATAGATGGAGCCATTATGGGGTTATAAAAAGCATCCTGGTGCTAGGGAAATTTCCAAGAACCCACAAAGATGACCCCAGCTCAGACTATTAGCAATAGTGGAGAGGGTACCTGGGCTGGCCTTCTCCTGTAATCAGATGGGTGAATACCCTAACTGTCATCATGGAGCCTTCATCCAGTAACTGATGGAAACAGAGGCAGAGATCTACAGCCAAGTACCAGGTCCGGAGTACAGTCAAAGAGAGGGAAGAGGGATTATATGAGCAAGGGAGGGGGTGTCAAGATCATGATGGGGAAATCCACAGAGACAACTGAACCAAGCTCGTAGGAACTCATGAACTTTAGACTGAAAGCTGTGTTACCTGCATGGGACCAGACTAGACCCTCTGCATGTGGGAGACAGTAGTGTAGCTTGGTCTGTTTGAGGGGCCCCTGGCAGTGGGATCAGGATCTATCCCCTGTGCATGAGCTGGCTTTTTGGAGCCCACTACCTATGGTGGGACATCTTGCTCAGCCTTGATGCAGAGGGAGGGGCTTGGTCCTGCCTCAACTGAATGTACCAGGCTTTGCTGACTCCCCATGGGAGGCCTTATCCTTTTGGAGGAGGGGATGGGGAGTGGGGTGGGGCAGGGGGAGAGGCTGGAGGGGCGGGAGGAGTGAAGAGAGAGATCTGTGCTTGGTATGTAAAATGAAAAAATTTAAATAAATAAAAAAAGAGGGAAAAAAAAGAAAGCAAGCTGAGCAAGCCATGAGGAGCAAGCCAGTAAGCAGCACTCCTCCATGGCCTCTGCATCAGCTCCTGCCTCCTGGTTCTGGTCTTGCTTGAGTTCCTGTCCCATTCTCCTTCAGTGATAGGCTACAGTGTGAAAACATAAGCCAAGTAAACACTTTCCTCCCCCCCAAAAAGAATGCAAAGTTAGTTCAACACTCAAAAGTCAATCAATTTGATTCACCAGAGTAACCAAATAAAAGATAAAATCCATAGATCTTTCCTACAGATGCAAAAAAATTTGAAAATTGAATTTGTGATTAAAAACTTCCATCAACTTGGGAACAAAACAGATCTTCCCCTCCTAAGTAAATTGCATGTTCCAAGTTCCATTAGGGGCTGGGGAGGGATGGCTAAGTGGGACCAGCCCTTGCTATGTGAATATAAGGACTTGAGATCAGAGCTCCAGCACTCACATAAAAGCTAGGCATAGCTGCATGTGTCTATATCCCAGCACTTGGGGTCAGAGACAGACAGATCTGAGAGTTCTTTAGCTAGGGAGCCTCACCATAATGGGGAGCTTCAACTCTCATGAGAGACCCTGTCCCAAGGGACAGTGATAAAAGAAGACACTTGGTGTCTTCCTCTGGCCTCTGTATGCAAGTGCATGGGCACATGCACCTCTGTACATATGTACATACATGCACATACACACACACTATCCTCGATTTTTTTTTGAAGAGAGAGAGAAAAAATCCTATCAGGGACATCGCTTTTAATAATGAAACACTAACTACCCTTTTCTAGGACCAGAGACATCCAACACTGTCTGGAGGTCCACGGCAATAAGACAATAGGAGGGGAAAGGGGTGAGGGCAGGAGAAGAGGAGACAAGAAGGAGGAAATGAGGGATGGAGAGGGGGGAGGGAGGAGGGAAGAGGGAGGGAGAGAGGGTGTAAAGGAGGGAAGGAGGCTGGAAGTGAAATGGCAAAATTGTTTCTAGAAGATGTACTGTTTATGTAGAAATCAAGTGACTCTCCAGAGCAACCACTTAAACGCAATCATTTTGCAAGGTTGAAAAATTCAACGCTAATATACAAAAGTCAACTGTATATTGTTTTATATACAATTTTATGTGTAAGAGCAAGTAACTAAAAGATGAAAATTTTAGAAATTCCATTTAAAATAGCACCCAAACCATGAAATTCTTAATAATAGGCTTAGCACAAGACCTGCATGGCTCTGCACTGCTACATACGAAGTGTCACTAAGAGAACTCTTTTAGGGCCTACATAATCTGAGATACATAGCATGTCCATCGATCAGGAGACTCAGTATTGTTAGGATATAAAATTCTCTGAAAATTGATCTGGAAGAGTCAATGCAGCTCCAAGTGAAGCCCAGCAGGGGAGCAAGAGGCAATGGACACTTAAATTTACCTTTCACTACACACAGAATTGACAACATGGACATAAGCCCACTGCAAAGCTAAACGCATACATTTCTTATACCAGAACATGGAGGTGTGAGGGTGTGGCTCAGTAGTACAAACTGAACTTATCACATGCAAAGTCCTAGGTTTGGTCCCCAGCACCTTTTCATCCCCAACACAGGAAAGACAAACATAGGACAAAACCTTTACGGCCTTTTGGTAAGCAAGGGGATTTCTTAGGACACAAACAGCATGACCCTCCAAAATTATAATGGACTTTGTCCAAAGTAAATCTTTGGTCCTTATAAAAGCAGGAGACTAAAGACAAGCCATAAAATGGGAACAAGCTGATAACATACATCTGAGAATACGGAAGAATTCTTATGCTTAAGGAGACAAGACATCTACTTTCAAATATTTTGGACAAGCTGCACACCAATGTCTATAGTTCCTTTACTCACAAAAGCCCCATGTGGAAAGTAGCAAATATTTATCAGTGAAGGGTAAAGTGTACTCCACCACAATAAAAGAGAACTCTTGATATGCAATATAATGTAGGTGAATCCTGGGTCAATTATGCTAAGTGAAAGAAGCTCGGTACAGAGAACATAGATTTTATTATCTCTTTCATATAAAATGCAATACAGAAGGAGTGAGAGGGAAGAAGGACAAATAATGGTAACAATGCTTGAAAAAAGTCATAAGGATATTTCATATTTACCTAAAATTACATATATAATATGTTTTATATATATAATGAAGTTATATCACTTGGGCCAACAGTACATCCTCTATGAGCCACAGACTATCTAACCAAAACCCCAATACCAGGCACAAGAAACCTCCTTTTAAGTTGTTGGTCAGGGTAGTCTAAAGGTCTCCAAAAGCAATATAGGCTATTTATGTTGCCCTTGGTTGCCTCTCAGAGGTTCAAAGTTAAGTCCCTATTGCAAAAAGATCACACACTTTGGACACAGGACTAGGAAGATTCGAGCTGGATGTAACCCAAAGTCTCTTCTCGAGGACCAGCTTTCACAGTAGCGGAAGGTGTTATGGAAGGATCCAAGAGAGGGAGGAATCAACAGCTCTACCCAGTAAAGACATCTATGAACCACAACAATGACCAGCATGCCAAGAGGTCCCTAAAGGTGCAACAGTAGCACTCACAGTTGGTGGTAAGTAACAGCTATCTACTGGGACTTAACAACAGGAAGGAAATCATGCCTGCTGCTAGAAAACTAGACAACTATCCAGAGCTGCTCAGATCATAGTTCATTGAGGAGAACCTATGATCGGCATTTAACTGGACCAGCACAATCTCTAACTGCATTCTAAAACTTATCTGTACTCCCACAGATTACTGCAGCTGTCACCCCTCAACAAAGAATCCCCTCTTTGCAGCAGACAGAGACCATCAGAAAAGATGATGGGTCAAAATGCAGAGATCAACTGACATGGGGTGACTAGCCCAATGGATACATTTACAACACAAGGCATGCATTTAAAACTGAGGGAGCCAGGCAGTGGCGCACGCCTTTAATCCCAGTACTCGGGAGGCAGAGACAGGCAGATCTCTGTGAGTTTGAGGCTAGCCTGGTCTACAGAGCGAGATCCAGGACAGGCACCAAAACTACATGGGGAAAACCTGTCTCAAAAAAACAAACGAACAAAAACAAACAAACAACAACAACAACAAAAAACCAAACCTCAGGGAACATCATGGAACAGGGGACAGAAAGACTGGAAGAGGCAAAGGACCAGGAAGTCAGCAGTGACGCTGTGTCTTCTAGAAACACAAGGGCAGCTACACCCATACTACCTCAACAATATGCTGCCTAACCAAGACTCAAGCAATGACAACACCAGCAGACACACAAACATGGGGTCCCACCCCTAGACAAAGAACCACGGAAGCTGCTAATAATGGGTGAATTAGTCTTTCCAAGGGATGAGCTCCCGAACTGGTTGTTCAATAGAAGGTGCTCAGCCCTGCAGTCATATACACACAAGCAACATTAAACAAACCCATCAGTGGTATGTATGTGTTTACACACACACACACACCATTAACAATCAAAGGAAAAGGCTATGAATTTGAGAGGGAGTAGAGAGGCAGGGAGGGGAGGAAAGGGAAGGGGAGAAATAGTGTAATTCTGTTTTAATTAAAAGCAAAGAAAATGTAAATACAAATTAATACCAAAATGGTTACCGAAACCACAGCAGTATGGTCAGGGGCTGAGGCTGAACTACAGATATTCAGAGACTCTTAGAGGAGTGAGATATAGGCAGTGACTATATCATGACTATGATGGTGCTCCAGTTTGGCAGTGTATGTAAATATCACAACATGACCAACTGTCCACTTTAAGTAACAAGTCTATAGTAGATAAGCTATTTTCCAGGGAAGCTCAGGAGAAAAAAATAACTCTTAAAGTGTTAGGCTAGGATGGAACGCAGGGTGTGATCCAACAGTTCTAGGAATGAATGGTATCTCTAAAGACAAAAGGCATGCACTGAACTTTCATTAATAGTGTTCAGGCGAACAGGTACAGACCAAGAATTCTGACACTGCTATGCATGTATACCGAACTGAATGCTCAAGAAATGACTCCTAATGACCTACTGGCACCCTCACAGACTAGTGCTCGTCTTAACGTCATCAGAGAACCTTGTTTTTGCAGTAGATGGTGATTAAGACGGAGACCCCCAATTGGTCAAGGTGCAGAGAACAGGACTGAGGGATGCTCGGTCCTGCATGGGGCATCTCATTATACTTCCTCTGAGGATCAGGGATCACTGTGGAAGGAGGAGTGGAAAGATTGGAAGAATCAAAGACAGTAGAGGGCTACAAGGAGACAGTATTTTCTGGACACAATAGTGCAGTTGCTCATGTGAACTCAGCAGTGGTGAGAGCATACACAAAACTGGGACAAGCTCAAGCCAAACCAAATCCCAGCATGGAGAGGGGAGGCAGACGTGAAGTCTCACCCAGCTAAGGAGCTACTGGCAAGCGATAGCTGCTGGGAAAAGAAAAGTCGGTTTTCTATAAGGTTGTAGTACATTTAACCACCTCCAGTGGAAGGCTACACATCTAAGATTGTATTGGCACCAAAAATTGTACCTCATGGGAGGTAGATATAGAGAGATAGATAGATAGATAGATAGATAGATGACAGACAGACAAACAGACAGATAGTTGGGTGGATAGGGAATGGGGGCAGATGTGGGAGGAGTTGGGGAAGGTAGGTGAATATGTAGATAGATAGATGGGTGGGTAGGGAATGGGGGTGGATGTGGGAGGAGTTGGGGAAGGTAGGTGAATATGTAGATAGATAGTTGGGTGGGTAGGGAATGGGGGTGGATGTGGGAGGAGTTGGGGAAGGTAGGTAAAGATAAGAAAATACACTGTAAGGAATCCTCAAAGAACTAATAAAAATGAGAGAAGAAAGAGAAGCTGGCAAATAACAGAGCACAGCTTACTCTGAGAGTTCACAAAGAAGCAAGTGAAGAGGCTGGAGTGATCTTCATGGTAATACGACGCTATTTATAAGCATCCCATAAACTCATGTTTAGCTTTATACATTTATAGCTATGTGAAGACACACATGTTGCTCTGTCAGCTGAGAATCCAGAAGCAATGACACTCTGGTAGCAATGGACATAGAGCACTTAAGTTTGGGGTTGTACCACTGTTTTCTAGTAAAAAGGAACCAGATCCCTTACGGAAGGATTTAGAGAAGCACAGATAACAAGACTAGGTTATCCGGGGTGCCAGAAACTGAGGGCAAAGGAGGGGCTGGGGCAACAGGAGAAAAGTTGAGGAGAGAGAAGAGGAAAGAGAAATAATGGAAAAGAGGAGAGGGGAAGGGAGAAGCAGAGGGGGAAAGAGAAAAAAAAGGAGGCCAAAACTCCCACAATGACACCGATATGCCACACAGGAGCTCAGTAAAGAGTTATCATTAGTCAAGGCTGAAGCAATAGGAACAAGGAAATAATCAATACAGCATTGCATTATAACCCAAAATATAAAATTAGAATGTATAAGGCCTTACTGATTCTTAAAAGGATAATTGGCTAAGTAGGAGTGAGAGAAAAATCTTCTGTGCAAATTCTAACTATTTTGCGCAGACTCACCATGTCGGAAGGGGTGAAGCATAACTCACTTCTCAAGGGGAACTGTGCAGAGTAAAGAATGTCCTCATAGAACACAAGATAATAAGGGCAACAGCGGCGGCCATTCCCCAAACCTCAACCTCACTCTTCCTGTGGTCCCAACACTGTAAATACGTGGACTTTCACAGTCACAGAACACTTCCCTCTTCTGGGGGAGAAGCGTGGGAAGAAACCCATGAAGAACCAGCACTGTACTGGCGAGACAATGACACCATGGTATGGAACTTGTTCATGTACTGTAGCTTGCCTCCAGCCTGCCCTCAGTCTCACATAGGAGTGTCTACCATCTTGGAAGGTCACACATACACAAGCAGTACTCACTGAAGACTTCGGGGTTTTTGCCAGTTACTGTGTGATCCCTAGCTACTGTATCATTCTATTCTTTTTCTCAGAAGCATTTACAGTGACCTCTATTCAGGGTGGAGATGTTCTCTTGTGTTCATTATACACAGCAAGATGGTCCTGTCCTCAGTC
>CABHPH010147950.1:28334-50764 GCA_902168325.1 Peromyscus nudipes | reverse complement strand
TTTACTATTGACATGATGTTTTTTATGAAATTCTGAGGCCTCCAGCACATTTCCTATCAATAATTTATCAATCTCATCATTGCCTTGTGCTAGAGGGCCTGGCAGACCGGTATGGGATCGAATGTGAGTTATATATAAAGGATGACTCCTTTTCCTGATTGTATCTTGTAACTGAATGAATAGTGAAGTTAATTCTGAAGCATCAGGGATAAATTCTGCAGTCTCAATATGTAATACTACTCTTTCAGCATACTGAGAGTCAGTTACTATGTTGAGAGGTTCTGAAAAATCCATTAATACCAACAGAATAGCATACAATTCTGATTTTTGAACTGAATTACAAGGACTTTGAACCACTCTACTTAAATTTTTGGATTTGTAACCTGCCTTTCCCTGTTTGTTGGCATCTGTATAAAATGTACGAACTCCAGATATGGGTTTTTCCTTTACAATTCGAGGTAAGATCCAATTCTTCCTTTTATGCTTTCTCAGGTTTTAAGTGGAAATTCCTGCCCCACGTTCTGGCGCCATCATAGAAAAAGAGAATCTGTATAAAGAACCAAAACCAAAACAAAAGCCTTCAATAACACGTGATGTGCATGTCATATTCACCATGCTTTGTCATTTTGGTTTAATACTAATGTTATGGTGAATGTTTGTGGCTCATGTTTTCTGACCTTCAGATATATATGGAGTGGTTTGGGGTCAAACCCCCAGGTTTGGATTATTCCTCCTTCTAGCCTGTAAGATAGCATACTGTCTCAAAATTCTATTCCTGACAAATTCTTCCAAACTGCTCTCTCTAAAAGCACATAAACTATTAAGATTTTATTGCTGCCAAGCTTTTTGTTATCTTCTTTCCATTCCTTCCCTCTTTTCCATTCTTCTCATTTCTGTAGTGATAGTGTGTTCCCCAATATATTGTACACCCTAATAAACTTATCTGGAGTCAGAGAACAGAATAGCCACTAGATATTTAGAGAGACCAGAAAATGGTGGCACACACACCTTTAATCCTAGCATTCCGAAGGCAGAGGTATGTCTGGATCTCTGTGAGTTCAAAGCCACACTGGAAACAGCCAGGCATGGTGACTCACGCCTTTAATCCCAGGAAGTGATGGCAGGAAGCAGAAAGGTATATAAGGTGCGAGGACCAGAAACTAGAGCCTTGTTAAGCTTTTAGCTTTTTGCAGCAGTTCAGCTGAGATCCATTTGGATGAGGACACAGAGGCTTCCAGTTTGAGGAAACAAGATCACCTGAGGAATTAGCAAGGTGAGGATAGCTGTACTTGGTCTGTCTCTCTGATCTTTCAGCATTCACCCCAATACCTAGCTCCAGGTTTGTTTTTATTAATAAGACCTTTTAAGATTCGTGCTACACATTTCTTCTTTTCCTTTTGCTTCTTCATTTGTTCCTTTTTGCTCATGTCATTTATGTTATGCCATTCCCTTTAAAAAAATAGTGAATGCAATTAAAACAACCCAAAGTTCACATCTAACTAAACAGCCTCAAGTTCATATTTTTACATATATGTATAATTTTGAATTTCTGTAATTAATTTGTAATTGTTCTGTTATGCTTATTCATATTTATGAGCTAGGAAATGACAATTTAATACATATATAATGTGTATTGACCAATTCAACATAATTAGTATTTTGATTTCAAATATTTATTATTTCTAAGCATTCATGATGCATTATCTTGCTGGTTGTTTCAAAATACATCATAAATTGGTGTAGACTATAGTTATCTTGATGTTCTGTAGAATACCAAAGCTAATTTCTCATAATGAACTGTAGTTTGGTACCCATTATCTATCATCTATCCTCTTCCCCCTTTTTTGGTCTTTAGTTTCCTACTTTGTTACAAAAACAATTAACTGATTTGTCTTTGGTAATACAAAGGATGTATTGTTGCATACTTTGATACTTGCAAACATGCAATATTTTTAGACACCAACCTGTTTTTATTTGTTTGTTGTTTAATTTCTGCAGTACTGAGTATGTAAGGCAAATGTTCTATGGACAAGCAACTTCTTGAGGTTAAATGTAGAAGTTTATGATCCTCTATCCCCATGTACCTATAATAGGGCTAGTTACAGATTTGCTATCCATCAAATGACATATCTATTGATTGATTGCTGTATCCACTCACTCAACTTGTCATAAATTATGCTTAGAAAGTAAATAGAGCAGCTAATTTTTCATTCAACTTTACAGTTCCTCCAGCCAGGGAGATATGAGCCACCAAGGAATGAAGTTCTAGAGCAAAAACAAAAGAACAGCTTGTCAGCTTCATCCTTGTCTGTCAGAGCATGGGATTTTTTTTAGATGACTGTGCCTAATGGATGGTTAACCATTATCTTATTTGTTTGGTTCAGTTATTCAATGCAACTATTTAAGAATACTGCCATGATATATGTTCACAACTTTTCAGATCCCCTAGATTATACTTACTCTTTCTCATGATCCAAAATACTAGTTTTTGTTGGTTTATTTTACATATGATCTTTAACATCATTTGTGGATGTAATTATATTTAGTTTTGTGGATATATTTAATTTGACTTTTGGTTTTTTAAAAAAATGTTTTGGTTCAGAACAGTAAAAAATTACCAATGAATTTTTAAATATCTTCATAAAACTTCCACTGTACATGAAAATATTCAAAACATCCTTCCTTTACCATGAGATTCCACTTTGATTTGATCTAGCAACATGGATTAACAATGATATAAATGTAGGTTTCTAGTCAGAAGTAGTGGTGCACACCTTTAATCCTAGCACTCTGGAGGAGGGGCAGGAGAATCTCTGTGAGTTCAAGGCCAGCCTGGTCTATAGAGTGAGTTCCAGGACAGCCAAACCTGTTTCTAAGAGAAACCTTGTCTCTAGAAACAAAACAAAACAAAATTGTAGGTTTCTAGAGAAAAGGAAGTGAGTGATTAAAATTTTGTATTAAGATCATATAATTTCATGAGAATATAGGAAGTATCAGAAAATATAGTCTAATCATTTGAAAATACCATGTATACCATGTCTCAGTAACTTTAAATGTTGAAAGAAAATTAGGAATTATGTAGCTTAGCTTTTATTTTTTATTTTTTTTACATTTATTTTGTGTTTCATAAATGAATACTGTATTTACATCATTTCTACCTCACACTCTTTCCCCTCCAAATCCTCCTGTGACCCCCCACTTCCTCTCAAATTCATGACCTCTTCTTTAATTATTATTGTATATAACCTACTGAGTCCGTTTAGTATTGCTCATGTGTATGTGTTTAGAGATTGGGGTTGGATAACCCCTTTGGGCCCATCCTTAGAGAGGACTGATTCTTCATTTTTTGTAGCCATTCTACCTGTGGATCTTCATCTAGAGGTGGAATCTTGTGTGTGTGATTACCCCCATCTACACTAACATGTCAACTTGTGTTGTCATTGTACAAGTCTTCTTTAGACAACCCAAGTGCTAAGATTTCATGGATACAGCTTCTTCTCATGTATTAGAAGCATTGTCTCACAGCAGACCTTCCTGTCATCTGGCTTTTACAATCATTCCAACCAGTCTTATACAATGTTCCCTGAGTCTTAGGTGTAGTGGTTTCATTGTAGAAATTTTAATTGAGGGTATGCATTCCATAGTCTGTTGATCTCTGGATTTTGCTTTCTGTAATGGTCCCTGTCTTTCACAAAAGGGGGCGTCATTGATGAGGGGTGAGATTGACACTTCTCTCTGGAAATAAGGATAATTTGTGTCATAATCACTGTGGTTACCTATGACTCTACTATGTTCAGAAGATAGTTTCCTTATAGTTATTCACTATCTCTGGTTCTTACACTCTTTCCATTTCACTTCTACAATTATATCTGAACTTGGGGAGGAGGGGTGTGGTATCTATGTTCAATTTAACACAGAACATTCTGTAGTCTCTTATTTTATGTACCTCAGTCAATTAGTGGGACAGGAAGGGTTAAATTTATATTGGGGAAGGAGGGCATGGTAGAGGACAGAATATGAGGAGGAATAAATAACTCCAATGTCCTTTAAAAGGAGTAATTTCAAAACCAACCACTGTAAATGCTTTCTAAAATAAACATACACATACATGTTAAAGGAGTTAAAATGTAATTGCCTTATATAGGGCAACAATGCCCCTTCTATACACCAGAGACTAACAGGTAAAAAGTCCAATGTCAATAATAGATTACCTATTTTAGAGTTGTTGGTCAGTGAGATCCTATAGACCTGCCCAAACATTATTTTCTTTGTCACTGTTCTTGGTTATCCTCTGGAACTTGATGGTAATACTCTATTGCTATAGACACCACCTACTTGTGTCATAGAGCATTGAGAAACCAAGCTGGTACTGAACTGGAAGTTCCATCCCTACTAGCCAGCTTTCATGGTGCTGGAAAGTGCTATGTGTGATATGGAGCCCCAGGTTCCTCTGGATTTTAAACTTTCCAAAGAAAAACCAGCTGCTATTTTAATGGATATTCTTTTGTATATGATTCATTCTTTTTCTCTTTGAAGCTTTTCAGTATCCTATATTTGTTATGAATATTTAATATTTTAACTATAATGTGTTATGGAGAGTTTCTTTTCTTGTCTTATCTATTTGATGTTCTCTATACTTCTTGTATAGGTATGTCTTTTTTTTTTTTTTGGTTTTTCGAGCCAGGGTTTCTCTGTGTAGCTTTGTGTCTTTTCCTGGAACTCACTTGGTAGCCCAGGCTGGCCTTGAACTCACAGAGATCCACCTGGCTCTGCCTCCCGAGTGCTGGGATTAAAGGCGTGCGCCACCACCGCCCGGCTGTATGTCTTTTCTTAATTTGGGGAAGTTTTCTTCTATCATTCTTTTGAAGGCCTGGTCTTTGCATTGACATAGAATTCTTCTCCTTGTCCTATATCTCTAATTCACAGATTTGGTTTATTCATGGTGTCCAGAGTTCCTTCGGATTTATTTTTCTTTAAATGTTTCATATTCTTTGCTTGAGTGGTCCAATTCCTCTTCTTTATTTTCCTTTTTTTTTTTTTTTTTGGTTTTTTGAGACAGGGTTTCTCTGTGTAGCTTTGCGCTTTTTCTTGGAACTCACCTGGTAGCCCAGGCTGACCTCGAACTCACAGAGATCCGCTTGCCTCTGCCTCCCGAGTGCTGGGATTAAAGGTGTGCGCCACCAACGCCCGGCCCTCTTCATTTTCAAGTCTTGATACTGTTTTCTACTGTTTGGAAAGTTTGTTTTGTTGTTGTTGCCTACATTCGGTTGATTTCAGATTAGGTATGAATTGCTGGTATGTTAGTCCATCAGATATTACGTGTTGATTTTGGATTGGATGAACAGGGATGATTCCTATCCACTGGTAAGCAAGAAAGCATGCAAATGTGACAAACAGCTGGATTTGCTTAGCCTGCCCTAGTCAGAAGTTTCTCCAGTCCTGCCCAGCCCTGTGGTCGGGAGGAACCTTTCCCACCTACATCCCACAGCTCCTAGGTCCCAATTAAGCATGCAGAGGTTTATAT
Organism: Peromyscus nudipes; assembly: GCA_902168325.1. Classification (NCBI taxonomy): domain Eukaryota; kingdom Metazoa; phylum Chordata; class Mammalia; order Rodentia; family Cricetidae; genus Peromyscus; species Peromyscus nudipes. Next base: position 45,240 of record CABHPH010147950.1, on the reverse strand, counting down.
TACTTAATAACTGCATGATCTATGGGTTAGGCTTCTTGCGAGCTAGCTCTTTCATCTTAAATTAACCCATTTCTATAAATCTATATGTTGCCACATGGCTGTGGCATTACCGGTCTTCTGGCATGTTGCTCATTCACTGGCAGGCTGGCGTCTCTTTTCCTCTCCTTCCTTCTCTTCTTATATCTGCTTGGATTTCCTTCCTGCCTCTAAGCTGCCTTGCCATAGGCCAGTGCAGCTTTATTTATCAACCAATCAGAGCAACACATATTCACAGAACACAGAAAGACATCCCACAGCAGCCTGCTGTGGAAGTTGTGCTGTACAACTTTGCCTGGGAATGTGAGACTGGTGTGGGTAGGTCACAGTCTTGGGTATTTACCAGGCTAGGCAGCATATAAGCTGTGAAACTGAGGCTATACCTGAGAGTTGGAGATGCTATGGACAAGTGAGGTTTTAAGGACTCACCAAACTGAATTGGTGTACAAATGTAAGCCTGGAGATTGGATATAGTACATTTGGGCTATGGTCTGGGGTACTCACCAGACTGGACTGGCACATAGGATGTGTGACCATGGCTAGGCCCAGGTTGGGATGGTGTAAGTTACTTGTGTTTCATTGGACTCACTAAACTAGACCAACATACCAGCTATACAAATTGGGGTAGGCCTAGGTAGGATATGGCACAGGTATGCTAGGATCCAGCAGAGTCACCAGAATGGGTTGGTGCAAAGTATGTGTGACCAGGACCAAGCCTAGTGGGATAGGATCCATGTGCCAGGCTGGGTTGGTGCAAAGGCTGTGTGACCTAGGTTGGGCCTATGGATTTCAGTAGGTACATTCAGGCTGTGGCTCTGGGATCAAAAGACTGGACCAGAGCACAAAATGTGCAAACTGGCCTAGGTCTGAAGAAGGATATGGTACTGGTGAGCCTAGCTTTATACCTCTACCAATTACTGCTATATGATCTTGGATATATTATTTTTCTCTGGGTCATAATACTATTATCTATAAAATACAGTGTTATAGTAGTTCATTGTCATTAATTTATAATCAATATAATTTTTCTTATGGCTGATATATTATTTCACAAACATTTTTCTCTGCAAGCATATAGCTTATAGTGTGAACTAAAACATTCATATTTTCTTTATTGTATTTTTTCATGCCTTTAATTTTAGTGTATATGCTTTCAAAGTGGTAAAATTAAAATTGATGCGTAATAAAATTATTGACTATATTAAAACCAGGTTAACTTGCCTTTGTTCAGTGAAAGGCTATAGATAAGTTCTTTAAAAATTCTACACATCTAATGATTATTTTTAGAAAGCCTCCTATGTCCAGGCATAGTTTTCGGAGAGACTAGTAACACAAAAATGACAGATATATCTGTTCTTATAGATACTGTATTATTTAAGAGAGAAACAGAGGATATAAATAAGAAAACCAAATAAGAAATAGTGTGATAATCAAGACTTGGAAGAAATAGTTTTGGAAGAATATTAAAGTAGCAAAGATCAATAATTCCACTTTGCCTTATTAATTTTATAGTACTAATTAGCCATCCAGATGGAGAAGTTGTTTAGGTAGTATGAGATTGATTTTCTTGGTAGGAATCAGGACAGTACATGCATACATGGATCATTAATGTGTTTATGTCATGTAAAATAATGAGACTTGAATCCACATGGGTAGCATGAATGCTTAGAGAGGAGATTCCAGTATTTAGAGGATAGGCAGAAGAGACGCTATCAAATAGGAGGACTGGTCAGTGGGACAATAGGAAATCTAGAGGCTAGAAAGGAAATTAATTCTTTGCTAGGGCTTCTGGAAGAAAAATAACCTAGACAACATATTGATTTTAATGCATTGAGCCTCATTTTAGAACCCTAACATACACAACTGTAGAGTAATACATTTTTGTTAAAGTAATTGACTTTGTGGTGATTCCATAGGAAATAAATTATACTTTCTTTTGCTCATTCCTCTATAATTTACTTTCTGCACAGCATTCAAAATTAATTTTATAAACTTGAATTAGCCAGTATGATAACAACTAGCCACATAGGGCAAATGATCATGTAAAATGTGTCTGATCTTCTATCCATGTAAAATATACAAAGGATCTTGAAAACTTGAGATAAAAATGTCAAAAAGTATCTCTTCATATTTAATGTTGACTTTATGTTATAATGAAAATATTTTTAATCTCAGGTTAAATAAAGTAAATTAAAGTTTAATTTCACATTTTTTACTTTATATTTTACTGTGGGTACCAGAACTGAAAGTAATTTATAAAATTCATATTATATTTATATTACTCAGCACCAATATAGTAGATGAGTAGAATATTATTTCTCTATATCAAAACCTCCAATTTTATCTTACTATTCCTGGAAATTAGTTTGAACTCCTTAACTTGAACTTATAAGCTTTTGCATTTTTCTTCTTCTGAAGCCCATCAGTCTTAGTATCTTTTTTTTTCTACTTCATTATAATAAGCTAAACTCATTTCTGCTTAGGATCTTTCTAAATGTTGTTCAATCACCTCAGGAAACTCTTCATCCCTCTCTCTATATATTAAAAATTGTAAAATGATCAAATGGGGTTTTAGATATGTAAGCAGATTTAAGTTAAAATATACTAATTACATAAGAACTATTAACCTTAAAATAGTAATAAACAGCACAAATTAGGCTCAATGGATTATTGAAAAAGAAGGTCATAAAGGTGAGTGGGAGGTAAGGAGCGGGACAGATCAGTGAGTAGTTAGAAGGATAAGAAGGGGATAAAAATATGTTCAAAATACCTTGTATCACATTCTCAAAACAATAAAAATATTTAAAAATTAAAAAGAAGAGAAGGGTGAGGATAGAAATAAAGAAAAAGAAATTGAAATAATTGTAAAGCTTTTTAAAACAGCTTTAGATTTTCCTAGTGTCCTCACTGATTTTTTTTGTCAACTCAACATAGCCTAGGGTCTCTGTGTAGACGTAAACTTGGTTGAAAAGATGACCCCATTAGATTGGCCTGTGGGCATGTCTGTGCCACCACTGGTCAGGTGGTCCTCAGTGTATAAGAAAGCAGGCTGAACAAATCATGGGGAGCAAGCCAGTCTCATTCTTCAACTGCTCCTGCAACAGTCCTTGCCTCTAGGTTCCTGCCTTGATTATCTGCTGGCTTCCCTTTATGACTGTAACCTCAAAGGAGGAGTAAACCCTTCCCTCTCCAAGTTGCTTTTGATCAGTGTTTTGTCAGAGCACAGAAAGCATAACAGGACATCTAGAATCTGCAACTAAATCTTTAAACTACTGTGGGATAAAGCTCTTGTACACACACTGTTGTGGGGGTATTGTGTTCCCCAAAATATTGTGTATGCTAATAAACTTATCTGGGGTAAGAGAACAGGACAGCCACAATATTAAACATAGAGGTTAGGCAGTGGTAGCATACGCCTTTAATCCTAGCATTCCAGAGACAGAAATCCCTCTGGATCTCTGTGAGTTCAAGGCCACATTGGAAACGGCCAGGCACGGTGATACACACCTTTAATCCCAGAAAGCCACACCTTTAATCCCAGGAAGTGGTGGTAGAAAGCAGAAAGATATATAAAGTGTGAGGACCAGAAACTAGAAGCATTTGGCCTGGAGAGGCATTTGGCCTTGGTAGGCATTTGGCCTGGTTAAGCATTCAGGCTTTTGAGCAGCAGTTCAGCTGAGAGTCATTCGGATATGAGGACACAGAAGCTTCCAGTCTGAGGAAACAGGACCAGCTGAGAAGTTGGCCAGGTGAGGTTAGCTGTGGTTTGTTCTGTCTCTCTGACCTTCCAGTGTTCACCCCAATACCCGGCTCAGGTTTGATTTTATTAATAAGAACTTTTTAAGAGTCATGCTACACACTGTAATGATTTGTCACTCAAAATGATTTAATAAAACGCTGACTGGCCAGTAGCCAGGCAGCAAGTATAGGCTGAGCGACCAGACTAGGAGAATTCTGGGAAGAGGAAGGGCAGAGTGAGGAGTCACCAGCCAGACACAGAGGAAGTAAGATGAGAATGTCAGACTGAGTAAAGGTACCAAGCCACATGGCTAAATATAGATAAGAATAGTGGGTTAATTTAAGTGTAAGAGCTAGTCAGTAATAAGTCTGAGCTAAGGGCCGAGCAGTTATAATTAATATAAGCTTCTGTGTGGTAATTTGGGAAGTGGCTGCTGGGTATTTGGGAGTTGGTGGAGGAACAGAAACTTTGTCTTTATAACAGAAAGTAATTGCTATATTCAAAGATATATTTCAATTTCTTCTTGAAGTTTGCTAAACAGTTTTCTGGTGACTCATGTTTTCATTTGTCTTATCTACTGCATAATTTCAGTTTCCACGAAGAGGGGACACATGGGACTAGAGAGAAGAATGATAGAGAAAGATAAAACTTGAATTGACATTACTGTGTTGTGAATGTCTCCTCTATTCTTAATATTGAAATTTATTTCCCATTGTAAGACCATCAAGACATGACTTCAAGAGATTATAAAACATAATGAATGGATAACTCCATTTACCATAGTAGTGGGTTAATTATTGACAGGTGTGAGTCCCTAATAAAAGGATAAATCCAATCCCTATCAAGTTCTATTGAATGTATACCCTCTTCCCTTTCTTAAAACAAAGATGTATTTATTTTATGTATATATGTATTTTTCCTATATGTGTGTCTATGCACCATGTGCATGCAGTTGCCATAGGGGCCAGAAGAAAGTGATGGATCCCCTGGAATCAGAGTTACAGATGGATGTTAGATGCCATGTGGGTTCTAGGAAAGGAACCTAGGTCCTCTGGAAGAGGATCCAGTGCTCCTAACATCTGAACCATCTCTATAAGCCCCCATTTACCTTTCTCATCATGTTATAATGCATCATGGAAGCTCATATTGCGTACTAATGCCATACCCTTGGAGTTCTCAGCCTCTAGAATGGTAAGCCAAATAAATTTCTGTTGCTTATAAATTACACAGTTTGTGACATTGGGTTATAGGAGCAGAAAATGGACTAAGGCTAGGATATATTAAGAATAACACAAATTGACCAATAGGAAACATCTCTACTATCAGCTAGTAACTTCAGTTTCATACTTGTTATATTTGTTCTTATGAATTCTGCAGCCCCCTGAGTCCCTCCAAATCCATGCCTATTTGTTAATCAGCCCATTCTTGGCAACACCCAATACACAGCTTTGGAGAGTTCATCATTGAAATGGTACCTTGTCCAGAAGGTGGTATTTTGCTGCCCTTCTATGGATCTTCTGACTTTCACATTCTTTCCTCTCCCTGTTTCCCAGTGTTTCTCTGCACTATGAAGGGAATGGGATTAACGTCTTCCTTAGGGTTAAGCATTCAATTTATTCTCAATAACTATAAGGACTTTTTAATTGAATTCAGTTAGAGGCATATCTTGTAATCATGGGTTAATAGGCTTGAGAACACCATCACAAAACAGCTGGTTAGAAAGAGAGAATGAGTCACTATTTAAAATTTGGTTGCAGGAAAAGACAAAGCTTAGGGAAAATTCAGATAGCCTCAAATCTATCTGCAGCCATTCTGTACATCCTGTGTGAGGGCCTTGTGCAATCCATCACATTCCAGTGAGTAGGCCCAGTGGTAAGAAGTATTTGCACAATCTGTCATTTTCCCCTCCCTGCTGCAGGTGAAGCTATCCAGAGATACAAGTGCACTCAAGAATGTTAGTTTTTGCAACACCAAGATGAAATATTATGTCCCTTAGTGTAATGTTCAGCCATACACAGGTATAATTGCCCCATGCATTCTGCATATTTTTTTCTAATAAGAAATGTAGGGTTTTTTCCCTGACAAAGTCTTAAATGACCTTAAAGTGAATTTTCCTACCTTCCCATCTTTTCAACAATAGTTTCTGTCTTAAAGTTAACCTTCTCATTAGCATTTTAATAGCTAAAAAATCTCCCTTCTACTTAGAAGTGAATTACAATCTGCATTTAAATAAGAATGTTGTAAAGGAAAGCAACATAAAAATTACTTATGTGAGAAAAGTTGCTTTTCTGGATTTTGTTTTTGTGTTTTCCCTGTAGCATAACCTTTCTATATCTTCTTAGAAGAAGATTAAAGCCTTTCTTTTTGAAGTTACTGAATTAATTATCAAGAAAGTTAACAGAATCAGTTCTCTAATTGGAACATGAACAGTCTAATGTGGTATTAGAAAAATGCTACACATGACATGATGATTTCAGAGTCAAGACTGATCTGCTTATTTCAAAATACCAAACACCATGTTAAGCCTTTTAACTTCTGTGTGTTATCTTTAGATACACATATAGATACAGATGTATCAGACACAGGATGGTTTTAGAATGGAAGTGAGTTATTACTAGGTGATGCTTCTTACTAAGCCACATGAAAGCCCTATTACAAAATTTCTGTACACTTGACTCTTTAGCCTTAGGCAAATTCCTATCCTCTGCTCCAGTGGTCCCCTTAGCCCATGCACATATACCATTTTTTCTCTGTCATGGCACCCAAAGTGTTTCCACTTTTGCCTCTGTACCTGCTGCACTCATGCTGTTTCCAATGGGACTGCTGAATTTACATGTATCTTTTTACCATATGCTAAATCTTTACTTTTATCTAGTCATTTAATTTCTCTGTACTTCAATATCTATTTCTGGAAAGTGGACATAATGATAGTACTACTTCATAGGATTCTGATGAAGATGAAAAGTAACCAGTATAAAGCATATTTTGGTGTAATTGCTAGCAATGGATATAAGCTATTATTTTAAATTGTGCCACTAATGCTTACTTTTACTATTTTCAAATACTAGCCTTTTAAATCACTTGTGTTTATTAAAGCAATTCCCTAAAGCACCCTCCTTTCAAATCCTTCCTAGATTAAAGAGGAGAGTGTGTCATTCTATCTCAGTTTCTCATTGTCATATGAAGACACCAACCATGTTAAAGCCCGTGCCTTTGATTAGTGCAATCTATATTCTAAACATAATATAGTAAAAACACTGTAGGACATCAAAACATTTTCTTTCATAAGCCCTCTATTTCTATCAAATATCAATACCTGAGTCACTATTTCTTCAGAGTTTGCTCCTGGTCTCTCCTCCTAAGTCATGCTATCTACAATTTACAAGTTGTAACAGTATCTTTCTTCTTTATTCCACATCCACAATTAGCAAGTCCTTGGTGAGCACCTATCCCTATGCTAAGTTGTCAGGAGTAAAGAGAGTGCTTAAGAAACAAAAGCATTCATGTCCAGTTGCTCCATCCATAACAAACAAACAAACAAAAAACCCAAAATACATAAAATCATGAGCCACCACCACTTTTTTGATTGCTGATAAAGAAATTTCATTTGCATAACATTTATGTTGATAGTATTAGAAAATTCTACAAGAAAGAGTACTTGTTTAGTTCACATTCATCATGCACGCTGAAGTTGTTTTTACTTTTTCTGTCCATTGTCATAGCTCCTTTCATGTAACTGTGGGGCTCCATTAATACTACTTACTCGAGTCCTTGTCTTCAAATAGAAGCTCAGAAGTTGTTTGTCAGATGTACATATGGAAAGATAAAGGAAGGAAACTGGGACTTTAAACTCAAGAAATGTAGAGTCCTGGATGGAGATATGGTTCAGTAGCAAAGAGAGCTCACTGCACTTGCAGAACTGATTCCCAGCACCCATATCAGGAGGCTCAAAAGCACCTCTACCTCCAGTTCCAGGGGATTCAATACCCTCTTCTGGCCTTTGCAGGCCCCCATATACATATACACATACACACATACATATGAATGTTTTAAAATTCTTTAATAAGGTTAGAGTCAGTTAGAGCAGACCACCGCATATATGAATAGATAGCAATGATGTCAAATCCTATTTTCTTTTCTCCTTCACACTTTAAGATCCAGCCCATATGATCTGTATGTTTATATGTCTAGTCCACAAATTTTTGTACATTTTCTCATGTTTTCTGCTTTACTCTTACTCATTTGTCAGGAAAGTACACCAATAATGTCTTTTCACTGAAATGTACTCTGATCATTCCTTCCTCTGCACATTTTTTATTTACACATGCCTCTCTTAGCACAAAGCACAATGAGCAAGATTTATTTTTTTTGTCATCCTTCTAGGTTTAATGTGAGCTCCAAACTGACCAAGGCATTAATTGTTGCATTTATTTCTGAAACTGACAATAGTGTCTGGAATATAGTTAAACATTCAGCACCTGGTTAATGGAAAAAGAATAAATGAATCAAACATTCAACAAGTAATTTTGGCAAAAGCCCTAAAGAAAGCAAAAGCAAATATCAGAGTGATTATTAAATTATGTAGAATATTCTCAAGTGCCAGGGTCCAATCCTGTTTTTCTTGGTTAAAATTCTCCACACTTTAGTGAAACTCATCTTTTGTTTTGGTATACTAAACTTGTTTGACTGTCCTTGAAGTTGCCATCACCATTGCCTGTTGTGGCAGACTCCATGAAAATGCAACACGAATGTTTATTTGAAAACATGAATACATTATTATTTGTAACATAATGAAAACATGCATAATTAATAATAGCAAATATGAGTTAATTGAATATTTTTATTAATCTTTTGTAGGGAAAATCATTGACTTTTTAGTGGAATGGGAGTACTGGACTACATGCTCTTGGTTAAATTTTCACTAATTATATACATTCCATAGTAATTAATGGAATAACATATAGAACTTTCATTAAAACAGTTGACAAGGAAATGTTTACAATATGTAATTTCTCAAACATACTGTTTTGCTAAAAAAAAATCATGCCAAAACAACATAAATGTTGTTTTGTGAAATTTGGCCTGTATAATTAACCCACTATATCTTTAGAAATTCCAGTAATACCTTTGTTAAAACCACTAGGTGTTCATTCAGATTTTCCTGGCTTTCTAAGAAAAAAAAATGGATGGATTTCAATAGCAAATTTAGTATAGCAAGAATTTTACAGTCACCACATAATCAGTTACTTCGGTGTTTGTCTTCATTCTATATCTATGAAGGATCCCATATCTATTTACATAAGCCTCCTTCAAAGCCAGAATTCTACTGAATTGAGATTGGGTATGTTGTTTGTAGTGTTCCAGAAATAGACTTGCATGCTACTATATTTTGAGCAGATGATCACAAACACATCCTCATGTGAAGGCAACAGATGTAAAGAAAAATGCTATATTTATTTCCAACCCAGAGAAAAATGCCAGTATCAGTGCAAGTGTGTGCCAATGATTATACACATTCTTTTGCTGACAGCTTGGTGTACAGAGCTGCTGAAGTGCAGAATCAGCAGGTTTCGCCTGGAGACAACTCCACACTGATAGAGAATATTTGAGTCAATAAATGAAATCAACTAGGAGCTTTAGTGTCAGTTATAGCTTTCATCAGATGTTTCTTCACTTTCTCATTCCCTTTTTTTCTTATGTTGACAGACAGTTAATCAGAATTAATATAAAATGTTATCTTCAGGTTATTTATTTCTGTTTTTTACTTTTATAAAGCAAGATTAATATGGAAGGAAGGAATAATATATATATATTTTACATGTTGTTCAAGTTCTTCATTTTGTTCAAAACATTTGCATTCTTGTTATCTACTGTTTATTATAATTTTTCTTCATTTTTGAGAATTTCATACATATATACAATGGCATACAATTATATTTATACCCACATTTCCTCCTCCAACTCCTCCCATATTTTCTCCCAAATATCCCCTCACAAGTACATGCCTTTTATTTTTGATAACCCATTAAATTTAGTTAGTACTGCCCATATGTGCATGGGTGTTGGACTACCCACCAGAGCATGGGAAACCTACCAGTAGCCATATCTTCCGTAATTAAAAATGATTCTACCTTCCAGCAACTACCAATTGCCGATAGATCCTTAGTAAGACACATGTGACATGGAGAGTACCTCTTCATCTATGCCAAAATTTTGACATCTTAGTGTTGTACAGGTCTGGTGCAGGTAACCATGGTTCCTTTAAATTCATGACTGTGATAACCTTCAAATACATATTTTACTAATAACATTAACTCTCTATTTTGAAATCTTGTGTTAAAAATAGTTGAAATGAAAAAGTCTATTTTTTTCTTTTTCTTTTAAGTGCCTCAAATAAAGAAAACTTTTAATTTTAGAAAAATTAATTTATTTAGTCATTTACTTCACTAATCCTCAAACCTGTCTATCTGTTACATACAGATTAAATCAGTTGTTGACAATAGGATCAATATTAGACTCTGTTATAGCTTGAGTGCCCCTGCCCCAGGTCAATGCACTTGGAGATTTTTTTCCACAGGGTGGTGGTACTAGGAAATTGAAACCTTGAAAAGATGGCGACTACTAGAAAGTCCTTGATCATTTGGAAAGCTGCCCTCAAAAGTCATTCAGATGTTTCTCATGTGACTCTTGAGTCCCCAAGTGAGTTCTTTTTTTCACATTAATTTTTTATTAATTAAAAAATTTCATTTATTTTACATGCTGATGGCAGTGTCCCCTCCCTCCTCCTCTCCTGTCTCTGCCTGCCAACTCCCCTCTGATCCTCCGCTGCCCCTGCATCTGCTCTGTTTCTGTTCAGAAAGAGGCAGACTTCCCATGGGTATCAACAAAGCATGAATATCAAGTTGAGGTAGGACTAAGCTCCTCCCTTTGTATTAAGGATAGGCAAGGCAACCTAGTATGGGGAATAGGTTCACAAAAGCCAGCTCAAGCATTCGGGACAGGCTCTAATCCCACTGCTAGGGGTCCCACAAATAGACCAAGCTACACAATTGTCACACATATGTAGAGGGCCTAGGTTGGGCCCATGCAGACTCCCTATCTGTCAGTCCAGAGTCTGTGAGCTCCTGTGAGTGCAGGTTAGTTGTTCCCATGGGTGACACCTCCCTCCTGCTCCTACAATCCTTCCTCCCTCAAGAGTGAGTTCCTATACAAGAAATATTACTGCCCACTCCCTTTCTCTGCTTCCTAGTTTGAAGTATGATCCTTCTTTGGCATGCTGTTCCATACTCTCTACTGATATGAGGTGGCACAGTGAAATAATGGCTCTTAGCCTAATCTGTGCTATGCCATTTGAACTTTGAACATTTGGAAATGTGAGGTAAATGAACTTAACATCTCTATGAAATAACCTGTACTGGGTGTTTCACTATAGCAATGAAAGCTAATGCAAGTCTCTTCTGACATTTCTATTTTGTAGGTCTGAAAGTACTTAGAGTATTTACTGTATAATTTATTGATTCACTGTTCCAGGGTTACTGAGCTAGTACAACCCCTTGACCTTTACCAAGACCTTGATGTGATCATTCAATAAATCAAGGCAGCCCATTCCATCTGTGGAAAATTTGAATTGAAATTTCCTTGAAATTTATTTTTAATTATGTATATATAGGGGTATATGTACATGTGTACAGATGCCTACAGAGGCCAGAAGTGGGCATTAGACCCATGGACAGATGGTTACAGATGGTTGTGAGCTGTCTGACAGGGGTGCTAGGAACTGAACTTGTGCCTTCTGGAAGAACAGCAACCATTCTTAACCACTGAGCTACATCTCCATTTGCCAAGTTCTTATATGTTAAACTGAAGTTCCAGAAACACCCCTCAGTAGTATATGTCCAGCAATCTCATAATGAACACTACATATTTACACATATGCTTGATCTATTTGCATGTATGCTGCAGTGGACAGTTTTTTCAGCAATGGCTTCCTGGTACAAGTATCATGGTTAAGCATTTAACATTAAGGTGGTTTGGACTGGAGGGATTGCTCAGCCATTAAAGGCTAGGCTCACAACCAAAACATTAATGTGTTTTGAATTCACTGATAGCAATTATTCATTCAATATGGGTGTAGCTGGAAGTTTTCCTGTGTCCCAGCCAGCCGGCAGTCGGGAAAAATCTCTTCCACTTGCATTCCCCAAGTAAACACACATAGGCTTATATTAATTATAACTGCTCGGCCCTTAGCTCAGGCTTATTACTGACTAGCTCTTACACTTAAATTAACCCATAATTCTTATCTATGTTTAGCCATGTGGCTTGGTACCTTTTTTCAGTTCTGCCTTCACATCTTGCTTCCTTTGTGTCTGGCTGGCAACTCCTGACTCAGCAATTCCTCTTCCCAGAATTCCCCTTGTCTGCTTATCCTGCCTATACTTCCTGCCTGGCTACTGACCAATCAGCATTTTAATTTATCAGCCAATCAGAACAACACATTCACAGCATACAGAGCAACATCACTTATCATATGCAGATGTCTGAGAAGTTTGGTCAAAATGGTCCATAAGCTTATTCAAATTATCAGTGTCACAATTAGGTTGAAGAACTGCCACAGGCTTCTGTTGGACAGAAAGCGTGCCATCTACTTAAAGGCAGACATGGCTGGGAAATCCTTGTGGAAATTATATCACTGAGAAAAACAGCAGTGCGTGATTGGTGGGAGAAATGGAACCATACAGAGGATTTAAATTGAAACTGTGGAGAGACATCTATGGGAAAATCTAGGTAAACAGTAAGCAGGAGGACTTCGAAGTGACAAGCCATTTCTTCCCACTTCATCTTCCTTCCCAGTAAGCTTATCTCTTGCTTAACTCTGTTCGCAGTACTGTATTGCCTCGTGATACTTTGGGACACCACCCAGGGGTGTCCTATTTTAGTGACCAGCTGGGTGTGGAGAGACATACTGTTTACTCTGAGTCTGTATCCAACTGAGCCACCAGAGCAGGGTCAGAGGAAAGAAATCCAGGGCAGCAGTCTGCCCTGACAGATAACTGGAGTCCTCAGCTCCAGAGTTCAGCCAGCCTGGCTGAAGGAAGTTTAAACCTCATCTTGATCCAGAGACAATGTCACAACCCAGAACCCTAACTGAGGACAACACTATAGCTCAGCCCAGGGGCAGGAGGGCAGTGTAAAGGTGATTATCTAGGTTCAAACCCTAATAACTCTCTGTACAGAATGCCACCAGGGAGGTAGATGTCCCTTTCTCCTTAAGTACCTGTCAGACCTGTAACAAAGACGAGCAGGAGAAGAAAAATGCTAGACAGGGAAAAACTGTGATGAGAGTAAGGAAGAATAGGGAAAGGGAAATTAAGGATATAGGAAAGGGAAGGAATTTAATTTGGAAGACTAGCAGTATCCCCTCTAGGAATTGTCAGGACTGCAGCTGCACTCTTAACTATTTTTTCCTGTCCTTAAGCAGACTTCTATGGATAAGATTCAAGTAGTTTGAAAATAAATGACACTAAGCAGCTTTTTTAATCCATGGGACTATCCTTTCTTCCGTTTCTGTTTTCCCTTTGCTATTTTGTGAGCAGGTCCATTATCTAGAGGAAAGGCAGCTGACAAAGTGTACTGACCTTGTCTCCTCTAAGCTCTAATTATTCTCAAGAGATTTGACATTTTGAATTTATTATGTCATGGAGTAAAAAACAAAAGAATGAAAGTTTGCTGTCTGTGATCACCAATAATGTTCCAGATACAATTTAGATCATTTCAATAAAACACACTAAAAAAAGAGACTGGGGGTGCTAGACATAGAACTAGTAGAATAGGAGTGAAATAAGAAAATGGGGAGGGTCTTTAATTGGGGGAGGGGAGGAAAGTTAATAGAGAAGGAGACAGAAGAGGAAAATAATAAGGATGTTTAACAAAAACATGAGGAATTGTATTATTTTTATTTACCTAAAATTATATAATACATAAGAGTATAATCAGAAAGTATATATATGTATAGTGTGTGTGTGTATGTGTGTGTGTGTGTGTGTGTGTGTTTGTAAAATGACATTATGCCACTTGGGCTAATAATTCATCCCCCAAGGCCATAAACAATCTGGCAGGAAATTCCCAGTGCCAAGCAAGAGAAACCTTTTCAGTTGTTGGTCAGGGAAGTCCAACAGACTTTCCAAACAATATAGGCCATTGCTGTTGCACTTGGTTGCATTCCAGAGGCTGAAGGGAACTCCCAATTCCTGAAGACACCATGCACTTTGGACACAGCTCTTGGTAGATTCGAGCTAGATATGACCTGAAATTTTTATCCCTGAGAACTAGAAGGGACTATCTGAACTGCCAAGGGAGGTTAGCAACCAATAGTCCTACCAAGCTGTGACATCTATGAACCATGACAATGACCAGTATGGTAAGATCACCCTAAAGGTGCAATAGTAGCACTCATATCTTGCTGGTAACCAACATCTTTCTAATTGGACTTAGGGCATGCTCAATAGGTGAGAAATTGTGCCTGGTACTGAAAACTTAGCCAACTACCCAAGGCTGGTAAATTCATGAATCTTGTCAGAAAACCTACTACTACTTTACTAAATAAGCATCCCAAACACTTATCCTTATACCCACAGATAAACATAGTTCTCACCTCTCATCAAAGAAGCTTTTCTGTGTAGCAGCTCGAGACTATTTCAGAAAACCACAATTGGTCAAAATACAGAGAGCAACTGATCATAGGTTGCCTAGCCCCAGGTGAGGCATCTACAGCACTCCTCTTATAACTAAGGATCAGGGAACATCAAGGAAAAGGGGTAGAAAAATTCTAAGAGCCAGAGGACCAGGAAATCTGCTGTGAGATTGCATCTTCTAGAAGTGACAAGAAAGTTGCCCCACTCAATAAGATTTGAATAATGACAATACCAATAGACATGATAATGCCAAAGGTGGAAATCTCATGGGGCCTCAACCCTAAAAAAACTACAGGCAACTGAACCCCCTAATTGGCTATCTAATTCCAAGGGATCTGCCCTGAAGTCATATAAGCAACACTAAATGGCCTCAGCTGGTTGTATTTGTATACTTATGCATTTTAGAAGGAATGAGGAAGGAGCTAGAAGAGGTGGGAGGGAGGGAAGGGAAGACAGGAGAATAGTGCAAATGTATTTCAATGAACTTTTTAAATGGGAGCAACAACAATGAAACGAAACAACAAAACCGTAACTAGAACAAAAGCCCCTCCCAAGACATTTGGTTAAGAGGTCTCTACTATCTTTTGCTCTTAGTAATAGCACTAGCAAAAGCCGTGAATATCTTGTTTATTTTTCTCTTTCATTTTTATTTATTGAATGTGTACTTTCCAATAGAATGGGAGGTCCATGAGGACAGGATCTCTAATTTCTGTTCTATGGTCTAGAAGAGTACCGGTACTCAATGAATATGTACCGAATGAATGAATGGCAAAACTGACTGAGCAGGCAGACAGCCCTTAAGACAGGGTCAAGAACACAAGAATACCCACAGAATCAACTCACTGGGGCTCACAGAGACTGAAGCAACAACCAGAGAGCCTGCATGAGACTGACATATGTTACAGTTGTGTAGTTTGGCCTTCTTGTGGGACTCCTACAGTGGAAACAGGGGCTGTCTCTCTTTTGCTGGCTTTTGGAGACCTTGTCTGCTGTGGATATCACTCTGTATAAAGAAAACACTGATTGGTCAGTAGCCAGGCAGGAAGTATAGGCGGGACTAGCAGAGAGGAGAGAGGAAAAGGGAAGGAAGGCAGAGAAGGGAGAGACCAGCTGCCTTTCAAGGAGCATCATGTAGAGGCAACAGGTAAAGCCATGGAATACGTGGCAACACATAGATTAACAGAAATGGACTTAGTATAAGACTAAGAGCTAGACAATGGTAGGCCTGAGCTAACGGCCGAGCAGTTTAAATAATTTAAGAGTTGGTATATTACTTTTATTAGTGGGCTCTGGGACTGGCAGGGCTTGGCGGGAGCTGGAGAGAAACTCTCCAGCTACACTTGTCCAGCCTTAATATGAGGGAAGTTCTTAGTCTCACTGCAACTTGATATGCAATGTTTTGTTGCTATCCATGGGAGGCCTGCCCTTATCTGAATAGAAGCAGAGAAGGAGTGGCTGGAGTTGGGGGGGCGGGGCAGAAGGGGGTGGGGGAGTGATTGGAAGGAAAGAAGGGGGGAAACTGCACTGTGGGATGTAAAATAGAGAGAAACACACACACACAGAGAGAGAGAGAGAGAGAGAGAGAGAGAGAGAGAGAGAGAGAGAGAGAGAGAGAGAGAGGAGAGAGAGAGAAAACAAATGTTTAAATTCCTGTGTCATTTGATTCCTTCATACCTCCTCAACATTGTAGTTCATTCTTCCCCAATTTTGAATTACTTTTACCTACTATTTTCTACCTAACTCCCACTCCAGAGAGTTATATGAACTATTACATTTCCATGACTTCCTCAGTTGTACTCTCATGCCTTAGCCACCTCTTATATTTGAGTCTATTTCAGTCTAATGAATAGCTAAATGAGAACTGCTGGGCAATCAGATCGAGTCATGCCAAATTAATCGAGGTAGACTTACTACTCAATTTTTTCTTTCACTGTACAGCATGTCTCTCTTCAAATATACTATTTCTGATCATCTATAATTATATATTTACCTCTTTATTATTTGTGCTACAATGGTATGTCCAGAAAAACTAAGATTCTGCCTTTTTTTTATTTGGTATCCCCACAAAACAAACACTATCTTTGGTACAGAGCTAACAACTGAATATTTGCTGATTGCATAGTAAAAAGTGAATGAGTTAATTTCCAATATTTGTTCCTAAATTGTTACCCTGAAGCCTGATATTCCTATTAGGCTGCCTTCTTTACCTTGCCCTCCTAGACCACACTAGAGGAATCTTTGAATTAGAAAAGCCTGGATAAGCCCAGTCACACTAGTGTAATCTGAATTGAAGATTACAAAATAATAAATTTTTAAAGGAGGAGAAACACTTTTGGTTTTATTTGTTATGCTCAAAAATAGTTTCTGCGCAAAAGTGGACTTTCTTTATAAATGCATCATGCAACAGCAAGGACACATTCTTTTTTTTTTTTTTTTTTTT
>CABHPH010147950.1:0-28234 GCA_902168325.1 Peromyscus nudipes | reverse complement strand
GAGACATGGTTTCTCTGTGTAGCTTTGCGCCTTTCCTGGGACTCACTTGGTAGCCCAGGCTGGCCTCGAACTCACAGAAATCCGCCTGGCTCTGTCTCCCGAGTGCTGGGATTAAAGGCGTGCGCCACCACTGCCCGGCGGACACATTCTTAAAACATCACAAATACAAATTCTCTAATGGATGCCACAGAGTCCTTTAGGAACTTGGCTAGCTAGGCCTAGTGAGACATTTGAATTGAGTCACTATGGAATAGTTGTTATTTAGGCTCTACTCTTTCTCTTGTTGTTGTGTTGGGAGAAAGGGCTTGTGCAGGCTCCTTCTCAAGCATGCTACTGCCCGACTTTGTAAACAGAAGTTTCTGTCCCACGAGCAACTCCCAAATATCCAGCAGCTGCTCCCCAAATAATTGACTCAGAGGCATAATATTACTTATAAATGTTTGGCAGGTAGCTCAGGATTATTATTAACTAGCTCTTACATTTAAATTAACTCATAATGCTTATCTATGTTCAGCCACATGGCTTGGTATCTTAGTATGATATTCTCATTTTGCTTTCTCTGCATCTGTCTGGTAACTCTCAACTCTGCCCTTCCTCTCCCTAGCATTCTTAGTTTGCTTGCCTCACCTACACTTCTTTCCTGGCCACTGATCAATCAGTGTTTTATTAACCCAATTTGAGTGACAAATTTTTCCAGTGTACAAGACGATTATTCCACATCATAATTTTTCATCTTTTCACCTGTTTTGGAATTCTGTTACACACTGTAACTTTCAGCAACTGTTGTCTCTGCATCTGAGTGAGGCATAACTCCAAATAGGGTGGAAGGGTTATATAACTAGACTGTTGGAGGGAATTTTCTCAAATGAAGATACCTCAAGTACTTTATTTACTTCAGAATATGCCCCTTTGACTTTTTATCCATCCCAGTGTGATGTGTCTAAATTTTCTGGAGTCATGTGTATAAATGCAACAGATATTTGTTCTTTATGTAGATCTTGCTGATTTCAGCTCCTGTCAAGAACCTTGGGTTCTGAAGGTTTTCAGTATCATTTAATTGAACTAAATCATACCTAAAAACTTATTGATATCATTATCAGTAATAAAATTCCAAAGGTATGTTTTCCAGGAATAAATTGTCTTTATTATCTTTTTTCCTTCCTTCCTTCCTTCCTTCCTTCCTTCCTTCCTTCCTTCCTTCCTTCCTTCCTTCCTTCCTTCTCTCTCTCTCTCTCTCTCTCTCTCTCTCTCTCTCTCTCTCTCTCTTTCTTTCTTTCTTTTGAGACAAAGTTGCATTCTGAAGCCCAGACTGGCCTAGGACTCACTATGTAATCTAGAATAGCCATGAACTCATGAACTCATGACAGTTCTACCTCAGTGTCCTGATTTCTGAGATTAAAGGTCTAAACCATTCCTGGCACCTTCTTGTCACTGACATTTTGAGAACTCCATTTGTTTGGGCTACATGTGAGGGTGATGAGATTTGGCTTATGGCCTGAAACTTAAGCACTAACTCTTGGCCTGTGTCAGGTGCAGGAAGGCACATTGAGAAGTCTGTGATTGAGTTTATGCTTTGGGTTCTCTTGAAAGCATTTGAAATAATATATGTTCAAAATTATCAGAAATAGTTGTTAGTGGTTGGAAACATTCCAAAAACGTTCTGGCTTAAAATATTGAAAATTGTGTCATAGAAAAGTGAAAAGAAATTAAGACTCATGAAGAAAATATTTTTATGGCACAAAATAAAATATAATTGATTCATCTAGTGTTACAGAGAGCCCATCAGAGATGACTACTCAGACACAGTTTATAGTCAATTGAAAGTCTTTACTCCTGAAGATTGGGATTATACTCAGGTATTCAGGACCTAGGTCTTGCACTGAGTATCCAGAGCATTGGATTTTTTAAGGCAAAAACCACAACCCGGCATCTTGCTCTGCATCTGTAGGGGGTGGGGGTGGGGTTCACACAAGCAGGCAGTTTAACAGAAGCTGACATAAGTGGTTAGCTAGAGGGGGAGGTTTGCCCAAGCAGGTAGTTTAACAGAAGCTGTGATAAATTAGATTGATTTCAGGTTCCTAGAATAGTGTTAGGTAAATTTCCATGGAATTCACCATCAAGAAGATCAAATTCTAGTAAAACCTGAAATGGCCTCAGCAAGAATACAAGTTGGAGGAACTTCTGCACTGTCTTGCCCCATCATATTAGTAATATCTACATTTTTTCTATTTTCAGAAAGTAGTATAAAAAAGGAATCAGTAATAACTGAAAGAAAAATTCTCAAGTACCAAAGATATGTTCTATTTTACAAATTAATCAGTTCTCTATGAAATCCTATAGTTTCTTATATATGGACAATAGTTTTTACAAGTTATAAAATCTGTCTAGAACCAGTCTCCAGGGACACAGGTAAATAGGGTAACATGCCTTTTTTCTTTGAAACTGCATTTCACCAAATCTCGCATTTATTCTCATTCACAGGTTGAGGTTTTACTAACTAATGCCATTTTCTTTGAAAATCTCAGAATCCACCCACTTCTGAGTCCCTGACAACACCCAGATTTGGCTGACGCTCTCAGCTAGGTCTCTAGGGGGTCATCAGATTCTACCAACAACACCCATCTCCTGTTGCAAAGACAGAAATCTTTGTCTTTTCTATTAAGCAAGTGAAAAGCAACCAATAGTGGCTACATTTTTCAACATATGTAGTTGAAAGGGTTTAAAGCTGACTTTCAAGATTTAAATTAGTATTATTAAGTGTGTCATATTTGTTTCTTTTATTAACATGAGTACTCCAGGGATATGTATTTCTTGTATACTAGCCATTTGTGCTGTTTAGCTCCATTTTTCTGATTCTCAAGATCACCATACTTTGTATAAAATAAGTACATAAAAATCAGTTGTCTTGAGAATTCCAACCTGATTGAGAGACTTGGAAATTCGGCATATTGTGCTTTGTTGTTACTCCCTTACAACAGAAAGAAAACCAAAACTGTGGTTTTTCATCTCCTGGAAGAAGTCTGTTGGATTAGGATAGAGATATATTCTGTCCGCAAAACAGAAACTCCAGAGCACCCACAGATACCTTGATCTAAAATGAACATCACTTTAGACTTAACTGAAGAAAGTTTTAGAATATTAAAATGTGATTAAATGAGAATCCCAGAGTGTTACACTAAATCTTACTTTAAAACTATGTAAAATAGTGTTTCCTATAAATTCTTGGAGAATTTCATACAATGTGTACTGATCATATTATCCCCTCGCCCATCTTTCCTCTCTCTCACTCATGTGTGTGTGTCTCTCTGTGCATATGTATGTGTATGTGTGTGTAATTCAGAATACAATTTGGTGTACGTTGTTTTTTCACTTCTACCATGAAGGTCAACAAGTACCTTTACCCACTGAACCATCTTACTAGTCCAAATTTTACTTTTTAAATCTAGATGGATTAACTGGAGGGGTTAACTGGAAGATCTTCAACCTTCCAGGCCTGATATAAAAAATGCTTTCCCACTTTGTCCTTGGTATCATAATATGCAGATTGTAAATAAGAATGAGGTTGGAGAAATTAAATATATTGATGAAAATTGTAACAATTGGGTTAAAGGAATTAAAGAGCTGTAGCTGAGCCTCAACAAGGGCAGACTACAACATTTATGAGGTTAATTATGGAATTTCTGTTAGATGGCTATAAGAACACATAACTATATACAATCAGTGTGACAGATTAAACATAGGGCAGGCATTGCTCATTATCAGGAGATTTGATAATGAATCAATTTGGTGATATAAGACAGTAGTTTATAGAGTGCTACCTGCTTCATAATCAACTGTCATATTTGATTAATGCAGGTTTTTTAACCTCATTATATAGAAAGTATTTAGAGTAGGCCCAGGAATCAGCATTTTAACCAGAGATAAATAATTCTAGAGCTAGTTCAGCCCAGATTACTTTTTGGCAAACAAGATTCAGCAGATATTTTCTGTGAAGGAACACGTAGAAAATATTTTCTGCTTTGCCAACCAAATGATATGTCCATAGATGGAAGTAAACAAACAGGAATGATTTTGATTCATCAAATAAACCTTTTTTTTAAACAAGGGAAGCTTTAGGCTGGATTTAACCCATGGAGTGTGTAGCAGTTTCTCCACCTTTAAGTGTGAAGAATTAACCTGTCTTGTGAACCTAAAACCTCCAGACTCATGATTTTTTTTAAATATCTGTTACAATTTATGGGAGGAAGAAATAGCTCTTATTCAACCGTTGCTTTGAAGTTCAGTTTCATTTATTATTTGGAATACCAAAGTCAAAGTTCTCTGGAGGAACAGATCCAATAGTATGGATACATATCACAAAATGGGACTTGTTAGACTGGCTCTCAAGATTCAGGCTAGGAAATCCAATAACGGGCAGCTATGTGCTAGAGAGGCTGAGAACCTGGTAGCTATTCAATCCATAAGGCTGGATACCTCAGTACTTCCAATCTTGCCCTGAGGCCTAGAGAATTACTGCACAGCTGCTGGTCTTTGGTCCATATTAGAAGGCTGAAGAAGCTGGTTCCAATGTCAGAGAAGCATGATAGCAGCTGCAGCCAAAGAATGGATGTGCTCACCAGCGAGGCCTGAAGGCAGAGAGGCAGAAACACCCTTGCTTTTCCCTCAGACAGACCTCTTTATATCAGGCCTGAAAGGTTGTAGGCCTTCCAGTTAACCTCTCCAGTTAACCCATCTAGAAAATTCTCTTATAGATCCACTTAGAGGCATATCTCTTAGTTGATCCAAGATCCAATAAAGCTGACAACCAAAATTAATCATCACACCAAAGACGTGGGAGAACAAATTTCCTCAAGTGTTTTACATAAAATGGAAAATCTCATGGCCTGCTTTCTCCACAAAAATCTTTTTAAAATATTTATTTTTTAAACTTTTTAAATTTTGATTTTATATGCATGAGTGTTTTGCATTCGTGTATTCCTGTATACTATTTGCATGTGTGGTGGCCACAAAAGTCAGATGACGGAACCAAGTCCCTGGAGTTACAGATGGTTATGAACTGCCATGTGGGATCCAGGAATCAATTCCAGGCTCTATCTCCATGGAAGTGCAGCCAGTGCTCTTAACCACTTAACCTACTCCCCAATCCCCCAATTTATTTTCATTATTTTTAGCTATATAAAATCACACACACACACACACACACACACACACACACACACACACATGAGGGGATATATACACATGAGTACAAGTGCTCACCGAGTTCCAAATAAGGTATTGGATCCTCTGGAGCTGGAGTTACAGGTGGTTTTGAGACACCTGACTTGGGTGTTGGAACCCAAATTCGGATCCTCTGCAAAAGCAGTACATGCTCTTAACCATTGAGCCATCTTTTCAACCCCTCACCCCCAAATTTTCTTAAATTAGCTAAACTCAACCTCTAGTTAACCAGCATATTGTCTTGCTTATGTTTTCACTATGACTGACGATAATTCTAAGCATTTGGATAACAGTGACATTAGGTCTCAAACCCAGGGCAAATGACTGAGATGCCTATTTAACATATCAAAGCAGACCTGGCTGCCAGATTCTCCCAGCAATCCTCAGTTTTTACTTGTTATAGAGTATGGCTGCAATACCCCACCCCATACCCTGAACTTCTTCAGCCCAGGAGCTGGGCTGCCCCTCTCGTAGCTGCCATTTTCTATATAATCCAGACAGTTTGGTTACCTACCCCTTTGATCTACCCTTTACCCTCCTGGCCTCTTGTTCTGGCTCTCCTCTCCCTTCACAAGACTCAGCTCAGAGTCATGTTCACTCTGGATTCTCCCAGATATCTCTGCCTCTGACTATGCGCTCTTTCATATCTACAATAAATCTTCTCCTCCATCATACCTAGGAGCAGTCATATCCTTCCTTTTTGTTTCTTTTTTCTTCAGTCAAGTAATGTGGGTCAACAAATTTCAACAATATAAAATTAGTAGTTTAGATGGAAATATACCTGCCATTTTTAATGTCATTTACTACAGCAGAGGCAAACATTGACAGCCATTAGTAGTACTCACTCTGATCACATTATTCGACTATACAGAGTCTTGCAAATTTTCAAATACTGGTTAACAGATGATCAAAGTTGATACTAAGATGAAAATTTTGTGTCCTTCCTTAATAAACTATCGTCCCTATCATGATATTGCTATTATCTGTGCTGATTATATTATATGGATACATAGTATTTTTTCTATTATTTCTTAATTCATATAATTAGGAACCTTGATTAACAGAGTTCCATAAAAGTGTGTCAATTGTTTATTATTTTATTAGAAAATACATATTTTAAATCTGGATACTGCTTATTTTATTATGTGTGTTCTTCTGAGATCATTCCAGAAACATTTGTTGCTGATTTATCCAGCATGCTTTCAAATTAAAATTTTGGTTTTGATCATGATTATTATATCATTGGTATGCTGAAAATTACCATTAGTTACCTAATAAAACCTGATATTGTTGCCAATCTGTAAATTGCAGAGACTTGCTCTGTATCATGATCAGATATCTGTAAAGCTATAGAATATTCTTTGAAATTGCATTCTATCTCTATTTGGGTTAATATTCACTGTTAAAGCATTGTTTGGCTACATAATCAAAATGTTCGCTTACTAAGTACAATGTAGTTTATAGCGTTAAATGAACTCCATTGCACAGCATAATACTGACTCTGCAAACATCAAGTCATCTGCTAGCTATTTTAGTAGAACTTATTTAGTAAAACTTGAAGAAAAATTACCATTTAACAAAGCAAAGCAATTTTCAAAGCATTTGCAATTCTATCTTGGTACATAAAGCTCACGTGCAAAGAGACAGTATCTAAATATTTACTGAGATGGTAGCAAATGCTTTATGATTAGTAGGACTGAATATGAAGAATTACATGGTATTGAAATCCAAATGCAGAGGACCTAAGCAGTGTTTCCTGGTTGTTTCCCCTAAAGCTTCTAGGGCAGAACAGGGATAAATGGAACATTTCCACTGGAATGAGATCCTAGAGTCAGTCTCCACCAGACACGAAGCAAATGTGAAAGACGTGCATATACCAAAGTGAAGCAGATGGATAGTAGTAACTATATCTGGTATTCATGTTTCAGAAACAAAGCCTTCCTTATAGACAACCTACATTCTCCAGACTTCTCCTACATGCCTCTGTTAGGCCTTGGGGACATGATCTGACCTCTGATATTTCTAAATCTCCATAACAGAATCTGACTATATTTATTTTTAACCAACTTGCTTGTTTTAAAACATGGAAAATATCTTCTAGCTATTCAACAAAACTGTCAACAGCTTTACGCAAAGAGAGGGCATTTGTTAAAGACTCTAGGGAGCCATCTCCAGAAATAACATATTTCCCACATTTATAGTTTTGATGCCTGTTTTTGAGACAGACAAGAACCTGTCTCCTATAGGTATTCTCTAGTCTAGACATTTCCCAATAGCATGTGTGAATTTATGAGCATTTGTAAGTGAATGTTAACAAATGAAAAGCATGGAATTTGTATGCCAATTATATGGAGAGAAAATAAAGTTAAAAAAAAAGATGTTAAGGTAAAGGATGGAATGGAAAATAAAGTGGGAGTCGGAAACCTACTGGAGGATGTTTGGACAGAGAGCAGAGAAACAGATGTCACTGTTTTGGGGGTATGAACTGAGAAAAACTTGCCTGGGATTATAACATCCATATCAACAAACTCAGATTACCAAACCTCATGTTCTAGGATTTAACTAGGTAAGATTAACCCCTAGAAATTTTAAGTACCAGATTCAGTCTCTTCAGCTTATCCTCTCTAGACTTTTCTTACCCCAATAAGTTCTTACCATGTCACATTTGATGCTCAATACCCTCTCATGTATTCAATCACTCCTTTTGGAGAATAACAACATCTGAAAAATATCTGGGGTATGATTCATTGGATGGCGGTAGTGACTATCATTGTGTTCCTTCTTCATTCACAGTGGCTATATTTATACTTGAAGTTGGAAGTCATCAAATATTTGGCTAGCTCCATTTTCTTGGCTTATTAAAACTACCTCCCAAGTGGAAGGATCATTAGTTTATTTTACTGGTGCAAAATAAACCAACATAAAAAATCTAAATGTTTTTTTCTTAGTTGCTGAATCAGTGAAAACCAGTATTTAGATAAGATACCATAGCCATGTTATTTAATATTCCTCCAAACACAAAACATCTATTAATTTAACTTTTCATTCGATTTCACAATGTGTTTAACTGATACTTGCATTTATCCTATTATTTACCCTTTTACTGAGTTCTTACTAAATGCTGATGATGTCTTCACTAGTTTCAGAGACTATAAAGCTAGAGTAGACAATCTAAGGTTTATCATCCCAATTTTAGAGAAAGAATTGGAAACTCAAGCAAGTTAGTGACAAAATGTTACAAATTGTGCATTTGGCATAGAATTTCAAGTTCATGGACTTTACCTCTTGATACTCTCAATTTTTCTGCCTCTGTTGTATAACTATTTAGACTAGACAGAAATGAAAATTGGTAATTTTAATGTGACACCGAAGTCATGATCCAGAAAAGTAGAAAAATGAGTAACTTGAACTTCATCAAAATTTTCAACTTTGTTCTGTGAATAACAGTAAATAATGAAAAGGCAAGTGACAGACAAGGAGGAAAAAAAGATTGCAAATCGTATATGTATCAATGGCCTTGAATCTAGAATACATAAACAGCTCTTAAAACACAATAATAGGAAGCCAATAACCTGAATTAAAAATAGGATGAATAGTCACTTGAACCGAGAATATATACAGATGGAAAATTAGCACATGAAAAGATGCTAAACCAGCACTAGTCATTAGGGAAATGCAAATTGAAACTATAATGAGCTACCATTAACATCCATTAAAATAACTAACATCTTTTCTTTTTTTTTTTTTAAAAGGCATTTCCATATGCTGGAAAGGATGTGGAGAAACTGGAACTCTCTTACACTTCTGCTAGGAAAGCAAGTGCTCTAGAGATAGGTTTCATGGGTTATTGTGAAGTTGAACACACAGTTGTACAATCCAGATACCTTTTTTAACAGCTTTATTTATTAATTGTTTTATTAATTAAAAAAAGTATTTATTTTACATACCAACCCCAGATCCCCCTCCTCCCCCCCACCCCCCCCCCCCCCACACCCCCCCCCCCCCTCCCACCCCCCCCAGGCCCATCTCTCATTCCCTCACAAAGTTGTAAGTTCTCCCATAGGGGGACAGCAAAGCCTGGTACATTCAGTTGAGGCAGAACCCAGCCCCTCCCCATTGCCTCAAGGGTGAGCAAGGTGTCCGACCATAGGTAATGGGATCCAGAAATCCAGCTCATCTACCAGGGATCGATCTTGACCACACTGCCAGGGACCCCTCAAACAGACACAGCTACACAACTGCCAGTCCCATGCAGGTTCCACAGCTGTCAGTCTAAAGTTCATGAGTTCCTATGAGTTTGGTTCAGTTGTCTCTGTAGATTTCCTCATCATGATCTCGACACCCCCCCCCCGCACCCCCCCCTCCCCCCCTCATATAATCTGTCTTCCCAAGAAAAGGATAATCAGACTACAACCCAAAGCTCCACAGAAGCTAGGAAACAAGGAGAACCCTAAGGGGGACGTATGGATGGATCACCTTGGGAAGGGGAAACAGAGGAGATCTCCATAAGTAAACTGGGGATGACTGACGGGGAAATAGAGGGGAGAGTATGGGCTATGAGAACATGAGGGAACGGGATGGTGGGAGAGACTGAGTGAGAGAACAGTGAAAGAGAAATCTTGATAGAGGGAGACATTATGGAGCAAGGGAGAAAACCTGGTGCTAGGGGAATTCCCAGGAATCGACAAGGATGACCCCAGCTTAGACTACTAGCAATAGTGGAGAGGGTGCCTGAACTGGCCTACCCTGGTAATCAGATATCTTACAATGAAAAGAAAAGTAGTTTGCACAAGAAAAACTGGACTTAAGTATTTATAGTAGCACAATTCACCATTAATCCAGAACTACAAAACACACAAATGTCCTTATACATATGAATGATAAACTGGTATATTAGAATAATGAAATACTACCCAACAGTGGAAAGTTAGCTTTATGAATGAATGTTAAATGTGTTACGCAAAGTGAAAGAAGCTAGACACAAAAATGTTCCAAACTGTATAATTCTACATAGATGCTGTTCTGGAAAAGGCAAAACAATGTGGAAAAAAAAGAGATAGTTAGTTACCAAAGGTTAAGATTGATTTGTAAGGCCACCATGAAAAAAAATCTGAAGTGTTATTTTCATTGTATATCTTTTTTCTAATTGTAGTTACAGTAATTTGTGTATGTGGTAAATCTTATAGACATGTGCCTCACTATTTGATAGGGTTTCTCTTTAGTCCAAGTATATTCAGGATTTGGGAGGGTTATGCACATTCCTTTCTATTCATCTGTTGTATCACACAGACTATACTATATTATCACACAAGCTGCAAAACACAAACTCAAAACTCTATCAAATAGTGACAATAATATCTTGAAATCTTAACTTGCTAATAATAGAAATCATTTAAATGACTGATTTCTTACATCAAAATCTGAAACTATCCACTCATTTTAAATATCTCTGTATATAAATTTATTGTTACTTTCTGAGCAATGAGTAACTATACTTGCATATAAACGGCTTTAATGATGAGAATTTTTGCAAGATATAGTATATTAACTCAAAACTTCAAGTATTTTGTCTGTTTTTAAAGATACATTTGCATGTGAGACTTCCTTAAAGTGAAGTATGGTCATATAGAATTAGCTGTAGTCTCGTTTCTGTGATAAAAGTACTTTTGCAACAGCAGTGTAAGAAAGGCAGTGTTTGTTTTGCCTCACAGTGTGAGGTGTAGAAGCCCATGCTGGAGAAGACAGGACAGCAGGACCTTTAAAAAGCCGCTGGTCACAATCAGGAAGCAGCAAGAAATGAATGGGAGTGCTTTGCCCATTGTTTCCTTTCTTTATTCAGTTCATGGCCCAGCCCTTGAACTAGTGCTCATCACAGTTAATATAGGTCCTGCTGCCTCAGTTGACCTAATCTAGGCAAGCCCTCCTAGGCATTCCCAGAGGCTTCTCTCCTAGGTCAGTCTAGAGTCTATCATGTTAAGAATCAATATCAACCATCAAATTTTGCAAGAATGGGGTGTTTTTGAGCACTGTACAATTTTCATACCTTTCATTATTATTGATACAAGGTACAGGTAAATTAGTCTTTACAAGCAATATAGGGAGTGTTTGTAATTCATTCTATAAATTCATCTTAATAATATCATAGTAAAAGTAATAAAGGAGCCGAAAATAAATTAGAGCTGCATTTCTTTCTAAAGTAACCCCCAAGTCAACATGTCTGAATTGAATTATTTTATCTATATTCATTTTCATTTGAAAAATATTCTTTGTGAACTTTATTGATGCCTAAGGCGTATGTTGCTAATTGTATTTTTTTTTTTTTGCTACTCTCAGTAACAGAAGCATTGGCAACACAACATTTCATAGATGTACAACATGGTGTTATTACCCAGCTGGAGGCAGGTAGAAGGAACTGTTATTCCGGGTTGTATCTGTCCTATCCCAGTTTCACTAAAGGAGCCATTTAAAAATAATCTCTTTCAAAATTTCCATTGCAAACAACAGTAAAATATAAAACATTGTAGTGAGTTAAAAAGGAGTTGAAATGCTGAATATTTAGTTACCACCATTAGCCTTCAATGAATGTTTCTCTTTGGGGAAGAATATTTTGATTTCATTATGAAAATTCAGTAAATAACTGACTTAATCAACATTTACTGTTAGGGTTTAAAAATGTGAGATAAGCAAGAGACAGCATAAGGGGGGAAGCAATGTTACTGAAGAAATGGTTTCCACTTGAGAAAGAAAAACCCATCAAAATCAGTAGACATGACATTCCTCAATTTTCTACAACACCAAAATAAACTGTCAACAAATTCTCTGTTTAAATATTAATGCCTTCATCTCATCATTCTTCTAAGCATTTTATGTCCCTCTCTAACTTTAAATAACTTCTACCTTCACCTACTCTCTCTAACCAGGAAAATGCCTAAAGTTGAGCAATAGCACAGAGGTGGATGATTTGCTTAACTGCCAGATAATGGCTGTGGGCCAGGAATTAAAGAGAGGCTTTGGCTAGGAACAGAGGAAAGAGTGAATTCACATAAGACAAGATGTTGAAGTTGCCAGACTCCAGGTAAGGAGATCCAGGATTTTAAATCAGGAAGAAATTAGGACAAAAAAATACATGAGCAA
The DNA here is from genome assembly GCA_902168325.1 of Peromyscus nudipes. Taxonomy (NCBI): domain Eukaryota; kingdom Metazoa; phylum Chordata; class Mammalia; order Rodentia; family Cricetidae; genus Peromyscus; species Peromyscus nudipes. Next base: position 15,880 of record CABHPH010147950.1, on the reverse strand, counting down.
GCTTAATAACTCAAAGAGATAACTGTTTGAAGACCGTGTTCAGGGGTAACTTTGGGACAAGGTTAAGGCTAGAGTATCTATTGGCATCCGATGTAGTGGTGTGCTTGGGCAAAAGAGTCACAGAAATATAAAATCCCAATTTTTGAAGACACTTTGACTGAGCTTGTCTTATTGTTCATTTTGCTTCTGTTAAATGTGCTTCTTTCTGGTGAACTCCAATTGTTGAAAATTGAAGTTTTTCTTTTTTCAAACATATCAGAGTGACAGCATTACAGGATAACCCTGTTCTATCCCTCCTGTCTCATTAGTCCTCATAACCACAAAGAGAAGACAAATACCTGATCATAAGTAAGTTGTATGGACCTCTTGTCCATGCAGAGTACCCTCTCTCTTATTAGTGATCTGTCTTCTGTCTGTATGCTATTGCCATTTGAGACTCTGAATTCTACCTATTGTGACTATGTTCTTGGCTTTGCTGTTGACCTAGCTTTTGTCTGTTTATGATCTCACTTCTTTTTTAGCTGCATCTGCTTTACTTCAGATTCTAATTAACTCCTGTGTTTCTGAGACTAAAAGCCCAACCACATTCCTAATTTCTCTTTGCATGAGTGGTTTGGGCATTGTTTTTACATGGATTCTACCATGATTCCTATTAATCTCACTGTAATGACTCAGTGAAAATGCTCATAACCCTAGTCTCAGAAATTTATCTCTTGATGAACATGAAAAAACTGGGGAAGGGAATATATACGAAGTGATCCTACTTACCATTTACATTGCATCCTGCAGGTAACACGACCCATTTCTTCTGTAAAACATTTTGGTTTAGGTCAGAACAAAAATCACACTGCACTGGATAGATAATTGCTCTGGCTCAGAGTAGTGTTATGTATGCCTGGAAAGAAGCCAGGCTCAGTGAGGACAGAAAGTATCAATGAGAACGGGATAGGAAGTTGAAATCCAAGATTATCTTGTGTAATGAAAAACATCTGGTGACCTTAGCCGACTACAAAATTCAACATGACTTAAGAGATGGTTTGGGGTTTTAGGAACAAGAGTTGTCAGGTATATTTCCCTGTTGACAACTATTTGTGGATACAGAAACAAAAAGACTGCCTGCGTGAATGTCTTTCACAACTAAATTGAAACATACGGACCCGTTTATTAAAAAAAAAAAATTCATGGAGTTTTACCTTTCAAAATAAATTCATTTACTGACCCAGAAAACATCCACCCAAATGACAACATTAAATGGTGTCCCCTTGGAAAACAAATTCAAGTTTGAATTATCTGTGCCTTAGATCTTAAAAAATTTTAGTTACTTCGTTTAGTAAAGTCTGGGGATGTTAGTTTTAGTGACAGATGATCTGCCCAACAGCATTTCCTTTCTCCCTTCGCTCCTACAATTGTGTATTTGGTAAATTAGTTGTGATTGATGATATCATTTTAACCATGTGCTAGATCTTATGGCGAAATGCTATCATACTTGTGCTGCATTAATAATTTTAGGTGTGAATGTAGTACAATATATTTTTATACTCCTTCAATAGTGAAGCCACAATTTATACAAATAGATTCATTCTGTCTTTTGCCCAAGTGATTTTGACAAAAGCATGTCATTTAAAGTAATGTTGCTCATCCTTCAGTGATGCAAATGCTGAAGGCTACATCGCTTTGCTATGAAACAACTGGAGTTTTGAATGCCTGGTAAAATCTGTATAAGCCACTAGGAGTAACTTAAGAGGTTTGTACAGCTGAAACCAAATGGAGGGGAACAATCACCCACAGCTATAATTTTAGTACAAATTGGGCTAAAGAAACAGCTTTTCTTTTTCAAAATAATGTGTTCTCTGAAAACTGACTATGGAATGCTCAGATGCTTTCAAGGTTTATTAAAATAATTATATACACTGTAAAATATTAGTAATTACAGAATACATCCAGTCTACTGTTTTGCTTTAGTCAGTATTATTTGAAGTCTGATGAATTTGGGTGGGTACACTGAAATTTTAGAAAAAAAGTATGTAAAATATTTTTTTCAATTAGTGTATTCCTCACTGTGCTCTTCCTTTGAAAAGATTACTATGGGAAGAAAATGCAGGGTTTGTCTATGTCACTTTGTCAACTTAACTACCACATCATAGTATTAGATGATGCTTTCTTCTGTCAGAATGTTAGTAGCCAAGTGTTATAAGTTGGAAAAAAAGAAAACTTGAAATAAATTGATAAGAGATGGGGTTGTATTCTCCATGCAGGGATGCCTTGCCCAGCTTTGGTGCAGGGGGAGGAGCTTGGTCCTGTCTCAAAGTGGTATGACACACATTATTGACTCCCATGGGAAGAGTGGATGGGGGGATAGATGGGAGGTGGAGGAGGGAACAGGAAGAGAGGAAGGAGGGGAAACTGTGGTTGATATTTAAAATAAATGAAAAAAAATTAATAAAACAGTCTTCAGAAAAGAATAAAATGAGATGGGTTTGTGTCTCAGGAGTGCTGAGTAATGGAATATTCACTTGGGATATAAGGCCTTAAGATGAGCTCCTATATTTCTAGTATTAAATAAATACAAGTTGTTACAAATATATCCCAGTTCATATATATTATAATCATAAGACATAAGTTACTATTTCATACTGACTTATATCCTTATGCTGACCTTGCCTAGTAAATGTACTGGGAGACAAATTTTATTTTTAGGTACAGGGTACAAGCTTAATATCCCTTATATGAAATTCTTCAGTTTTAGTATTGAGGAAAGGGGGAGAGAGGAAGGAGGAACAAAATTGATTAGGCAGTGTGTACATCTATTTGGGTCTTTGTGCACCTATAAAGTCTTTAAACTGTATACCATATCATTGTGTAGAGGGAAATAACAAGACACTGAGAAGTAGGAGAAAGAGTTCCGCTCTAAACAATGGCTTTAGGACACACCCATTTTTGTAGTATTTTCTTAACAGATCACCTTCATAATATATAACAGCAACTCTATTCTCCAACTGCTCTGTCATACATCCAAATTCTGGGCCTCTTTTCCTTTGGGCCAAAACAAAGTCTACTCTTCAGAAGATATATCATCAATGATGCACACTTTGTGGGTACTGCTTCAACCATCCCTTTGGATGGTTGCCAATCAATAACCAGTTCTACCTATTAAACCAGAAATAAATATAAGCTTGCCTTCTCTAAACCTTTCTTTGTCCTTCAACAGTCCTCATGGAGCACAACATTACATATAGTTGGGGAGAACTCTGAGAAGAAAAAGAAAAACTGTATAACATCTTCAGTGTGTTTTTTTTTCTAGGGATTTTTCAAGAGTAGATACTTATGCAGAAAGATGACCTTGTCTAACATTGGATAACAATGTTGTCTCTAAGTAAATCTGCACATAACATAATCACATAAATTAGTTGATGTATTTTCTACAATGACTTTGTGAGGGAGGAATGGATATTGTCTTTATTATTTTATAAATCATGAAGCTTAATTAACTTTACCTAAGGTTGTAAAGATATTCATGATAAAGAACACAGTCTAATCCCAGCTGTGTGTTTTATCTCTAAAGATTTATTTTTATATGTATGTATGTATGTATCTCTCTCCTTCTCCCACTTCCTCTCCCTTTGTGTGTGTGAGAGAGAGAGAGACAGAGAGAGACAGACAGAAACAGAGACAGACAGAGACAGAGAAACCTGCGAAAGATGGAAGAATGCATTAGATCCTCTAGAACTGGAGTTACAGGAGGTTATAAGCTGTCAGATATGGGGACTGGGAACTAAACTCAGGTTCTTAGCAAGAGCAGTAAGTGCTCTTAACTATTGAACCATCTCTACAGTCCCTCAGTCTGTTTTTTACTGCTTTGTTAGAATTGTCAATAGTGGTATCAGTTCATTTTTTAACATGAATTAAATACACCCTTTTCATTGTACCTCTGCATCCTTTCATACTTTGCTCTCATCCAATAATGCCCCACCCCCTTCATCCTAAGGTCATCTCTTCCATGAAGCCATCACCAATTAACTCGTGGATTTGTCCCTTAGAAATTTTACCTGAAAATATAGCACTTAAATATCACTCATACTTTGTAAAAAGTAAACAGAAAATGAGATATAAACTGGTCTTTATAGTATAATTGTCTTTTGTACTGCCTTATCCTTTGACTACTCACCTTATTCCCATGGCCTCGTTTGATAGCCTATGTTAAATTTGTGTCCTTCCATTTAAAAAAGTGTCAGATTTATCTTTCTTTTAGTTTTTATGAATCTGCCAAGATATGGAAAATAAGTATATGTTTTTTAATTGTTAAAATCGAATGAAAACAGATGGCCTTGTTCCTATCATATGATACCCCCAAGAAATCATAGGTATTAATGTGTTAATGTAGGAGACAGACATTCAAGTGTTAAAGAGAATAAGAGAATGGAAAGACCGTGTTTTAAATCTCTTTTAGCCTTCACAGTGCTTCTCATTGGCTTTAGACATGCCTGGTTTCCACTGTTCCCCATGAACATCTGTGCTTTGATTGCATAAACATTCTTGTTTCCCAGATTAGTCTATCCATAATAACATCTGTGAAAAGATGAGGTATGTGTGCAAGTTTAATATCTATAAAGAGAGGTTAAAACCATTTCTGCACACATTTTTTGCTCATGTCATCAAGTCCAGTTTAATGCTGTCTTTGTGTATATGATGAATGAAAGATTTAAATGTATTTAGTGAATTAGCTATTAACGACATCTAATAGATACATGAGTAGAGTATATTCTTGGTACTAATCATAAACTTACAGATAGTATCTCCATATGATGCATTGTTCAGTTACCTAGTACATAATTACTACAGCAAATGCAGACATGTGGCCTAAAGAAAAATTTTCTCCAACACTATTAGATGCTTCCCAAAGTTATATTTACAATTGTACCTTTTGCCATAGAAGATACAGAAAACCTATGCCTTGTTCTAGATGAAATCTATTGTGTCAAATCTTTCCTGTTACACTAAATAACATATTGAAAATGCTTTGCATCATCTGGTAATGATCTAAATTTAATGTGTATGGTAAAAGACAGAATGGAAAAACCAGTACATATACAAAAGATGAAGCCTCAGTAATTTCAGCCAATTTTAGTACCCAAAGGGAGCTTTCTTCTATTTTTGAGACAACAGGATTTTTAAGTTCTTGCTTTTCTGATGTGTGTTTAAAAACAATACAAATATCAGAAATCATAGACTTCTTTAGAAACAAGAAAAGATTCTGAAGTGAATGTGTCCATCTTTCTTTGCTAAAAAATGAATAAACTTATCCAACTAAGTGATAGGAAGCCACAGTAAAAATTACTATGCAAAGAAAAATTGATATTTCATGTGTCAAATCTTTTGATACTTTAGGACTACCATAAAGGATTTTGTGGAAACGACCTTGCTTTGTTGGTGTATATCATATCCTGAGATATCCTCCCTCCTTTTATTGAGTACTATCTGTTTTGCTTACAGGAAAAGAACTGTGTTTCTGTGTGAATTTGTATTCAATATATACTAGAGGAATCACTGATTATCTTAAAGATTCTCAATCCTGTAAGTCATAATATTAAAATCACAGAGGCCTAAATTTCTCAACTGAAGATTTTTCCATATCCAGTTCTACATGTCATGTAGAGCTTATAAAGTCCAGTTTATCATCTTATTAAAGAATGAAAAATGATAATCATAACACAGTTTGTATGGTGTTTTATAGCACTCTTGGTCCTGCATTATACATTTTGCATTAGCATTTTGAAAGTATTTTCAATATGCAAAACAGGTTTGAAGTGACTTTGCAAGGACAATATGGTGATTTTATATATATATATATATATATATATATATATATATAAATACAAGTTGAACATCATGGCAAGTATTTGGTTAGTATCTGTATTTGAGGAGAAACACTGAGATATTCAACATTATCTGTATCCATTGGGAAGTCAAATTGGGAAATGGCCTAAGTGTATTTTAGGATCCCTTTGTCTTGCTCTCCATACCTTATTTTGGTTAATTCACATTAATGTACTTTCTTGACCACAAGAACCCACATAAAGTATTCTACATCTCAAACTCGGGGCAAAAACTAGTTAAATATTGGCTAATAGTATAGATAAATATTTCTTTGGATTAATTCTAGCTGTGTTTCTACATGCACAAAGCTGAATTTCCCAGGAACGCTAAGTTTTAGAGTTCACATGATTTATGACATAGACTCTATGTCAGATAAGTCATCTGAGACACTCAACCTTCTTTTTGACCATTCCATGGACTGGAATTCAATCATGTATTAAACACTATTTAATTATGAAGGCAAATCAATCACGTGACCTAGATAAAACTTGTAGCGTCATGGTTTTAAATGTCTAAATTGTTAAATTATATACCACCCCCCCACCCCCGCAAACCTGTTGATCACTTAACCATTGATCAATAAACATCTAATCCAACTAGGAGGAAAAAATGCAGCTTTGATCCATTTGTAATAAGTTTATTTGCATCTGATCTTACAATTCACTTTCTCTAGGTCAAAATAAATGTCATGTACTTGTGAACATTTTGCCATAAATGTGTATAATACTATATTTGTAAATATTCTTTAATACATATATATACACAAATAGATTATGTTAACCAATATTAATAGAATCAAACTGTGAATGGCATCAACAGTAAAAATCTCCAAACATATTAAAATGAAACAATATAAATAATTCTAAGCTCATGCATATTAATTATCATGGCTCTTACAGTCTTTCTACCCCTCTTCTGTAAGTTCTTGGGCTTTAGGTGTGGAATTGTGTTGTAAATGTATAAGTTGATGTTGTGTATTCTACAGTCCCGTATTTTTGAATTTTGACAAGTTGTGGGTCTCTGTAATAGTCCCCATTTGTTGCAGAAGAAGCTTCTTTGATGGTTAACAGCTACACTTACTGTGGAGATGAAGATCGATATTTAAAATGCAGTTGGTATTATATTAGTTTAGGAAAATGTCAGTAGTAAATTCTGTGGTAGACTCTGTGGCCTCTCCAGCTGTGGATATTTGGTTAGAATTACAGGACCAGTCATGAATTCTCTCCTATTGAGAGGGCCTTGTGACCAACTACACCCTTTTTTACAAACAATATTTAGTTGGGTCATGTTTTATATTCATCTGACAGTCTGTCCTTTGATTGGAAAAATTTGATCATATATTTTAGTCATCAATTTTAATATTTTTTTATTTATTGTTAGTGTTATTGTACTGAAACAATATGTTTTTACCCATTTTAAGTGCACAATTCAGTACATGTTGGTTTTCAATTCATCTATTAGTGGATTCTTGGGTTGTTTTTATCTTACTATTGCTAACAGTGTTGTGAAAAACATTACCATACAAATATCTTTTGAATTCTTCTTTCTAGATCTTTTAGATATTCACTTAGTCATGGAGTTGCTGAATCAACCAGTTCAGTGTTTGAAATTTGGAGGAAACCACCAGTTTTACACATTTACATTTACATATTTACCAATTACATTTAAACTGACGATTCAAGTGATTTCCAGTCTCTTCATATCTTTCTCTCCAATATTTATTTTCTGACTTTTAAGTAATAGGCAACCTAAAAGAAATCAAGTTATTTGTATGGGTTTGATTTATAATACTTGCTTTTAAGTCTATGTGTTTTTGATCCAATTTATGTTAACACATACAAGTATGTATGCTAACCCATATACACACATATATACACATATAGTGCATATATATGTAAACACACATTACACACACACACACACACACATACACACACATATTAGGGCAAGAATCTGCTTTCATTCTTTGACATGTGGATATCAAGCTCTTCCACTATAATTTGTTGAAAAACTCTCCTTACCCTCATTGCATGATCTCAACATCTCTATTGAAAATTAATTGAAAAACATTCTTGAGTGATTATTTTGGAAATCTGTATGTATTATATTATAGTGCTGTACCTCTCCTTATCTGCAGCAGCATTATTAATGATAGCCAAATGTGAAATTAAAAAATTTTTCATCATTTGATGGCTAGAAAGAGAAACCACGCTTTAATTGTTTATAATGAATACATTATTCACTGGTGAAAATGAAATAATCACTAATGAATGGATGGATAAACATTAAAATACGTGACTGTATTATGAGTACCATTATGGAACCAACTCCACAATCAATTTTTACCATACTTTGATAACTGAACAAAGAAACCCTTACCTACTAGCAGATCTCCTATGTTCTTTTCTAGGCACGCTAACAGTCTTGCTCAGGCCAATGACTTACCAAATGTACAAGAATACCTCAGAGTGTTTAAAAATCATTTTAATGTCTCATTCTTCCTTTTTGTTTTCTGCCATTTTTGGTCATTGTTAATTCATTTGGAAATGCTACCATAATTATGAAGTTAAACAATAGGCACTGATTTTTTTCTCCTTTATTTCTTTGGATAAAACTTCATCTGGTCAAATAAATTATGGCCTGAGAATGGAACTTTTTAGACAAGTTGGATAATGATGGTTCTCTGGGGATATGGCTTTTGGATTACTCTCAGTCCATCTGTTTCTTTTACTGGCTTCTAGACTATGAATTTTGAAGCTACCATAGTTGTGTGAAGATTTGTTTCTAGGTTGCTGTGTAGGTGGTGATTCAGCCAAATAAAAGCAGCACAAAGCTATTGTCCTTACTGCCAGCCACACTTCTGAAATAAATACTCATTAGATTGTTGCAAGCCTTTAATTAATCTCTATATTTCAGGGGAAAAAGTTGACTTTGACAGTTTTTATTTCATAGTGTTCTCTTTGTTTTGTGTAGGTGTGCATTTTGAAGGAACTTATTCTACCATCAAAAATTGTTCCCTTCAAATTAATTCTCTTAATTGGTTTAACAGAGTCAATTGGTGTGTGTGTCTATTTGTCTGTATGCATCTATTTGTTAATCTCCCTTATACATGTGCAGGTAATTTTTTCATCCTATTAACCCACTTAGACTGTTTATCTTCCGTCTATGCATTGGCCCTTGAATACTAATTTTAAAATTGTGTAATTTTGCACAATCCTTATGGTTTTTTTCTTGAAATATCAACCATTTTCCATTTGTATTATTATGCATGCATCTCGATTAAGTTTTAGCTTCCACTTTGTCTTTCTAGCTTAAGCATATGACTATGACACAAAGCCCAATAATGGTATTTCTTTTTTTGTTTATTTTATTTTTATTGTTAGTTTCTATTGAATTTCTTTCCTTTTTTCTTTTTTCTTTTATTTTTATTTATTAAGAAATTTTCTACACACTCCTCATGCTATCCACAGACCCCCCCCACCCTCCCTCCTCCCAAAACCCAGCTCTCTTTCCCAAGCCACCCCGCATCCCCACATCCCACAAATTGAGGTCTCCCATGGGCAGTCAGCAGAGCCCAGCACACTGGGCCTAGGCAGGTCCAAGCCCCTTCCCACTGCACCAAGGCTGTGCAAGGTATCACACCACAGGCACCAGATTCCCAGAAGCCTGACCATGCATAAGGGACAGATCCTGATCCCCCTGCCTGGGTGGCCCCCAAACAGTTCGAGCCAAACAACCATCTTCCGTATCCAGAGGGCCTAGTCCAGTCCCATGGGGGGCTCCACAGCCACCAGTCCACAGTTCATGGGTTTCCATTAGTGTGGTCCGTCATCTCTGCACATCCTCCCATCATGATCTCAATGTCCCTCACCTGCAGTATCTCTCCTCTCTCTCATCAGTTGGATTCCCGGAACTCAGCCTGGTGCCTGGCCGTGGATCTCTGTATCTGTCTCTATCTGTCACTGGACAAAGGCTCTATGATGACAGCTAGGTTATTTGCTAGGCCGGTCACCAGAGTAGACCGGTCCAGGCACCCTCTGGACCACTGCCAGCAGACCAAGGTGGGGTCAACCTTGTGGATTCCTGAGAGCCTCCCCAGCACCCTGCCTCTTCCTATTCCCATGATGTCCTCATCTATCATGGTATCTTCCTCCCTGCCCTCCCACTCTGTCCCTGTTCAAGCTTGACCCTCCCATTTCCCTATGTTCTCTTCCCCCACTCCTCACCCTCTGCCACCCCCCTACACCCAGTCCACTCATATAGATCTCATCCACTTCTCCTTCACAGGGTCATCCATGTGACCCTCTTAGGGTCTTTTCCTGTTAGCTAGCCTCTCTGGAGGTGTGGGTTGCAGTCTGTCCATCCCTTCCCTCCCATTTAGTATCCACTTATGAGTGAGTACATACTATGTTTGTCCTTCTGAGTCTGGGTTACCTCACTCAAGATAATATTTCTAGATCCATCCATTTGTCTGCAAATTTCATGGTATCATTGGTTTTTACCACTGAGTAGTACTCCACTGTGTATATGTGCCATATTTTCTTTATCCATTCTTCAGTTGAGGGGCATCTAGGTTGTTTCCAGGTTCATGCTATTATGAATAATACTGATATGAACATAGTTGAGCATGTGTCCTTGTGGTAAGATTGAGCATTCCTTGGGTATACGGCCAAGAGTGGTATAGCTGGGTCTTGAGGAAGACTTATTCCCAATTTTCTGAGAAACCGCCATATTGATTTCCAGAGTGGCGTACAAGCTTGCATTCCCACCAACAGAGGAGGAGTGTTCCCCTTTCTCCACATCCTCTCCAACATAAGCTGTCTTCAGTGTTTTTGATCTCAGCCATTCTGACAGGTGTAAGATGGTATCTCAGAGTTGTTTTGATTCGTATTTCCCTGATGACTAAGGATGTTGAGCAATTCCTTAAATGTCTTTCAGCCATTTGAGATTCTTCTGTTGAGAATTCTCTGTTAAGCTCTGTAGCCCATTTTTTAATTGGATTGTTCAGTATTTTTTCTTAAGAAAAATTTTTCATTCATTTTACATGAACAGTATTTCTTTAAGAGACCAGAGATGTTACATACATACTTATATGTATATTCTGTTGAAAAAATACATAGCATCTATTTTTCACATGGAAACCAAAGAAAACACAGTGTGTGGATATTTCCAAATATGTGTGTGAATGCATATTTTGTGTTCCAATCAAAATAAACTTTGAGTAGTCAATGTTTTGTCCCTAAATGAGACATCTGCATAACTCTATCCAATGCTAAGGAAAATCATGAAATATAAGAACAGGAATATTGTAAGACACAGAAGTTAAAGAGGACCACTATGAAACACTATCTTTCTGGACATGACTTGTCCCTGTACTCATGAACTCTTCAGAGCTATGATTACGTGAAATTCTTGCACAAGATTGGGCCCCTCATATTTTACCATAGAAGGAAGAGGGGCTCAAAAAGCTCCATCTCCTCCGGATATGTTATAGGCAATTAAGGACTGCTAGGGGAGGGTGAGGCACTTTTTTTTTATCACCATAGCCACTGTAAGTTGTCTATGTTCCTCTAAATAACCCATCACTCATGTTCTTGTAAGAAATTCTAATTAAACTCATTGGGTCACTAAGGAAAAAAAGAAAGTAGAGAGGGGAGTGGTTTAGGCAAAGAAATGGATCAATCAGTGGGCAGGGGATGGGGACTAGAGAGGAAAATTGGAGGTGAATGTGAATTAAAACATTATATCCATGTATGAAAATGGTACTATGAAACCCATTATACATAATTAATATATGCTAATAAAATTTTTAGGCAGCAAAAAAGCTTTATTATCAAAGTCCTTTAAATTCCCTTTCCTAATTTGAATTTCTTACCTGTCTGAGATCATGGTACAAACCAAGCATACAAATCACAAATACACAGAAAAGGAAATGCATGCTCATTAAATTATTACTGAAGAACCTTGTTACCAAAAATACTATCCAAAAGGTTCTTTTCTCATAATACACAGTTAAGCAGGTAATCCTGGTCTGTAAAAGGCTCTCTAGGTAAGCACAAAAATATTTTTAGAATAAATAGCATTGCTCAGAAAGGTAGGATAAACTACTAATGGGAAGAATTCTCTGATCTGTAGAGTCTTACCATGTGCAGATATATGTGTACAGATGCATCCATGTCTCTTTCAACTCTCCATTCTTTTAGTCTTTCCCTCTTTCCTCTTCCTCTCTAACCTCACTTTCTGCTCTTTCTTTCCTATCTTTCCTTCCAGTATCACATGAAAGTTGTAATATTAGTTGAAGATGTGTTACATTTGTTTATGCTGTGGAACATTTGTTTAATGATGCAAAGACGTGCTACATTCTTTTTTGTTGCATTTGTTTAACTCTGTGAAGCTGTGTTACTGTGCCTGTCTAAAACACCTGATGGTCTATTAAAGAGCTGGCAAGGTAGGAGAAAGGACAGGCAGGGCTGGCAGGCAGAGAGAATAAGTGGAAGGAGAAATCTGTGAGGAAAAGAAGATCAAGAAAGGAGAGAAGAAGGAGCAAGAAAAGAAGGGGCCAGCCACACAGCCAGCCACGGAGTAAGAGAGAAAGTAAAATATACAGAAGTACAGAAAGGAAAAAGCTCAGAAGCAAAAAGTAGATGGGATAGTTTTAAGTTAAGGAAAGCTGGCTAGAAACAAGCCAAGCCAAGGTCGACATTTATAATTAAGAATAAACTTCCATGTGTGGTTTATGGGGAGCTGGGTGGCAGGCCCCCAAAAAAGTAGAATGAAATACCAAACAACATTTTTTTGTTTTCCAACGTGGGGCTAGAGTAAAAAAAATCCAACAACACGTGAACAACTTTCCCTCTTATATGGAGAATTAATCACATATGCACATAAATAATGACATATTGTGCATTTGGGAATTTTTCCATTTGTTGGAGGTTAGAAATCTAGATTATGAACCCATTGTAACCTTTCCTCTTTCCTCATAAAACTCAATAGTAGATAGATTATTAGAATACTATAACATTAAACATACCAAACATCTGATAATGTTTGCATATCAACAGGTAAGAAGGTTTCTCCTTGTTTCCTCTATCTTTTTCTCTGCAATCTTTTCCTGAGAAGCAATTTGTGCTATAGATCATGAACTTTTACAGATATGTACAGCAAAACCCATTCTCCTATAGAACCAAGCCTAATCACACACAAAAATGTACTTGTATATTCACAACAAATTTATTATGTATATAAAGAATGGTAATTTAATTAGAACAGATGAATTTCCTTTCTTCCTAGAAATAATCTTTTAAGGAACATAAATACCTAAAATGGAAATAGGTTTATGCCTGTGCTCTATTATGTATTGCCTAATTTCCTGGTGAATGAAAGGTGAATTTCCTATGTTGTATTAAATTGAAAGAGATGGAAAGAATTAAGTGAAATCATTTATAGAAAGTATCAGTTACTGTGCCTGCCATGTAGTAAGTTCTCAGCTATTATTACTGGTTTTTTATATTAAAGTGGAGTTATATCCCCTTGTAGCATGAATCTTAAAAGTTCTTATTAATAAAATCAAACCTGAGCCAAGTATTGGGGTGAACTGGAAGATCAGAGAACCGGAACAAGCCACAGCTACCTCACCTCACCGGATCCTGAGATCCTGAGTCTGGTTTTGTTTCCTCAGACTCGAGGCCTCTGAGTCCTCATCCAGAATGGGTCTCAGCTGAACTGCTGCTAGAAGCCTGAAAGCTTAACCAGCCAAACGCTTAACCAGGCCAAATGCTTCTAGTTTCTGGTCCTCACGCCTTATATACCTTTCTGCTTTCTGCCTCACTCCCTGGGATTAAAGGCCTGCTTTCTGGGATTAAAGGCATGAGTCACCATGCTTGGCTGTATCCTTGAACACATGGATTTCTGCCTCGGAAATGCTAGGATTAAAGGCGTGTGCTACCACTGCCTATCCTCTATGTTTAATATTGTGGCTGTTCTGTCTCTGACCCCAGATAAGTTTATTAGGGTGCACAATATTTTGGGGAACACAATACCACCTCATCCCCAAGTCCTGTAATGTCTAAATAAAATCCATCCACAGTCGATAGATCATTTCTGTAGTTTCTGCTCAACTGTACATGGTGAGGATTAAACCTTGAAACGTAGATAGATTTCATGGGTTTTATCCCATAGATACTTTCTGTTACTTGTTTACTTTTTTAATCATTACTAAACCTACTTGTGTTAGAACTGATATTTATCTAAAAGTTATACCAAATGATTTGAATAGGTTAACTCAGATGGATCATAGTAACCACTAAAAGAAAACTAAATGCAAATCCCTACACTTCTTCATAAATTAAACTTGGTCTGATTTTCTTGCCCCCTTGAAGTCTCAAGCTTTCTGAAGAATAAACCACTGAGCACTGAGAAGTACTTCCTATTATCTTGGCAAACAATTGCATTCTGTCAGTAATCCACTTAATAGAACCATGGTGAGAAATAAGAACAAATTATGGGTTAATAGCAAGAAGAGAGGATGGAAGGAATGGCAGCCAAGAGATATGTAAAATTTTAATGCAACTTATAGAATGAGGTTAATACCTAGATGTGTATGGGTTGTCTGTGTGTACATGTATACAAGTGTCTTAGTTACTTTTCTATTGCTATGAAGAGACAGTATGACCAAGACAGCTTATAAAATAGTTTATTGGAGGACTACTCTTTTAGAGGGTTAGTCCATGACTATCACGGTGGGGAGTACAGCGGCAGGCAAGCAGATAGGCGTGGTATTAGAGCAGTAGCTTATATGTTGAGGAAACAACCATGAGGCAGAGAGAAAGCCAAATGGGAATCCTAAGGGCTTTTGAAATCTCAAATTCCACCCCTAGTGACATAGTTCCTCTAGTAAGGCCATACCTCCTAATATTTGCAAACAGTTCCACCAATTAGGGACCAAACATTCAAATATATGAGCCTGTAGGGGCCATTCTCATTCAAACTACCACAATAAGTATATATAGGAGTGTGTCAGAATGTTCATATGCATGTTTGTATAATTTATAAGGTATTCATCTTTATAAAAGAAACTCTGTATCTTATTAGAGCTGTTATTCTTTTGGCTCCTCATTAAACAGGACACTGGAAGGCATCCTCCTTAATTTATACTCCTGATTTCCCCTCCAAGCTACGTATCCCTCGTGCAAGACTTCCAAACTGCATCATTAATTCCTTCCTGTGGATAGACCCTAAATTTGAATGATCTCATTACTTGGTTACTTAGTGTTATCAAAATTTAGTTTATTAAGAAACTATGTATGGCCTTGTTTTCTGATAATGCAAGTACAGTAATCATCTGGATGGAGATTAATATCTCACTTGGGGTTATGTAATATTTTCTTTATTTCATTCCAGTTGCAATCCTCTTTCCTAATTTTTCAAAATGACACCAGAGCCCATTTCATGAAATTGCAATGTAATCTGACAGTGATAAATCACTGTTCGACAGAGAGAATTTGCTGAAGCTATGGATTTGCATTCCTCATGCCATTTTAGTTAAGATGAGAAATGCTTGGAATTTATACATAAACAGCATTGTGTTTGGGTCATATTTATTACAGAAAACTCCTGAAATAGCTGCTGGTTTTAATTACACCATTGTCTTCAGAAGGGAAGAAATATCTTTTTGTCCTTAGCTTTTGCTATCAGTATAAGACTTTTAAGGAATAGTTGGTTAAAATAGCTATTGAAAAATTTTAAGTTCAGAATGATTGTTCTCAGAGAAAAATCAATGCATACTGCCTGGCAGTTCATCAAAGCAGGGCTTCTGAGAGTGGCATCCCAGTTGCTTTAACATCAGCATTTTCCGTTTTTGCCAGTGTAGTTTCACAGGCCTGCATCCAAATTAAGAGGTTAAATTATTCTTTCCAAGCTCACGGGGCCTTCTGCCCAAATTAGTCTACACTATTACCCTTTTTTCAACTGTCTAGAATTTTCTCCCAACTTGTTACCTGCAGCTCTG